>ML664180.1:9365269-9427698 GCA_007570785.1 Antilocapra americana | reverse complement strand
GCCGGCGGGGCACCGCCTGGAGCTCGAGTCACCTTCTGGGGCCGCTGTCACCGCAGCCCCCGCGAGCCCCTGGGCGTGCCGGGTGGGCAGGCCTTCCCCACGGGGTGAAATGCGCCTCCGCCGGCCGGCCGCCCCCTCCGCCCGCCCCGCACCGCGCCCAGCGCGCAGCGGCGTTTTCCGACGCTGAGCCGAGGCTGAGAGGCAATCCGTGCCTCCGCCACCGAAGGAGCCGGTTTGCCAAGATTGCTCTTGCTTCCTTCCCGGCCCTTGCGCTTCTCCGGCGGGAGAGATGTCCACCGTGGGCTCGGAGGGTCATTAACTCTTACATAAGAATTTAAGAGCCATGGATTTTGGTCGCGCTTGCCAGAGACCGACCTCGCTGCCAAGGACGAACTAGGGGGGTATCTGATTTACTCTGTGCGGTTCAACAAGTGCTTCTTGGGCGTGCACTAAGTACCGGGCCTGTTGAAGCGTACACAGAGTCTATAACCCCTGGTTGAGATCAGGGGAAATCTTTCTAGCTCGCTTAAACGTAGAAATTCAATCTTTCATAAGGTCATTCGAAGTTGTCTCGGGGGCCAACTGTGTGCAAAGTGCTGTGGAGGACACACAAAAACGTAATAAAGGCATGCATCCAGTACTGCAGACACACACTCTGGGGCGGGCAAAATAGCACCGGGTCAGGTGTGACGCCAGCCTGTTGGCAGATGCTCCAAGAGGTTCAATTCTGTCTCCAACAGGTGCCAAGTAGGGGCTTGACTCTCTCCCCACCCCACCCCCATCCTCTGGAATACCTAAGAAATTTCAACTTTTTTCTAAAGGCAAGGGGAAACTGAATGGAGACTTTGGGTTTGGAGCCAGGGACTGACTCTAAGACTATCATCATGATAAGAGGTGATGATGGCTAGAGAAAAGCCAGCGGTGGTAAAGATGGAGGAAGCAGGACTTACTGTGGAGATAAGAGTGAAATAACTCAACAGCCACTGGGATGTGAGAATTGAGAGCCTGGGAGGATGCTGGCGCACATGTGAGTGTGTGTGTGTGTCACGCAGTTGTGTCTCTTTGTGTACCCATGGACCGTAGCCTGCCCACCAGGCTCCACTATCCATGGGATTCTCCAGGCAAGAATACTGGAGTGGGTTGCCATGCCCCCCTCCAGGGGATCTTGCCAACCCAGGGATTGAACTTGGGTCTCTTGCCTTGCAGGCAGATTCTTTATCCTCTGAGCCACCAAGGAAGCCCATGTTGGCCCATAACATACCATAAATAGATAAGAGGTCTTAAGGTGAGAGGGGCATGGTTAATTTACTCTTGCTGGTTAAATAGTTTCCTCTTGTTTTCTTTTTTTTGGTTGGTTGATTGGTTGGGGTTTTGTTTGTTTTTGCCAAGTGGTCCTTCTGTTTTTCCACCTTTCCCAACCCTCTCCAACTTGAAAGTCCCAAATCAATCCTCACTTCCTCTGAGAAGAGTTTACAAAATATTTCTTCTTCAAAACAGTTTTAACCCTAACTCATGTGAGATTGGGCTTCCCTGGTGGCTCCATCCATAAGGAGTCCACCTGCAATGCAGTTTCAATCCCTGGGTGGGGAAGATCCCCTGGAGAAGGAAATGGCAACCCATTCCAGTATTCTTGCCTGGAAAATCCCATGGACAGTGGAGCCTAGTGCGCTGTAGTCCATGGGGTGGAAAAAGAGCTGGACACGACTTAGCATGTCCCTACAACCCTTCTACAACCCTCCTCCCAAATGGTCATCCTTTGCTTGAGTTTGTTTGCTGGCAGAGTTGTCTCTCATGGGTAACTGTTAACATTCTACTGTTAGAGAAGGGCTCTATACAAGGGCTTCCCTCCTAGCTCAGTTGGTAAAGAATCTGCCTGCAATGCAGGAGACTGGGGTTTGATTCCTGGGTCAGGAAGATCCCCTGGAGAAGGAAATGGCAATCCACTCCAGTATGCTTGCCTGGAGAATCTCATGGACAGAGGAGCCTGGCAGGCTACAGCCCACAGGGTTACATGAGTCTGACTCGACTTAGCAACTAAACCACCATGAAGATCAAATTTGCCTCCTTGTAAATTGCAACTGTTGATTTCAGCGCTGCCTCCTGGAGCTTCCCCCACTGCAAATTAAACTCCTCTTCTATACCAGCAGCCCTTCAGACACTTGAAAATGGCTCTCATGTTCTTTTGAAGACCTCTGTTCTTCAGAACATGCTGTACTAGGGATTTCCCTGGTGGTCCAACGGCTAAGACTTCACGCTCCCAACGCAGAAAGCCCGGGTTCCATCCCGGGTCAGGGAACTAGAGCCCACATGCCAAAACTGAGTTTGCAGGCCACCACTAAAGATCTGCATGTTGCAATGAAGACAGAAGATCCTGCATGCCACAACCAAGACCTGGCACAGCCAAATAGATAAATAAAAACAAGTTATTTTTTAAAAAAAGAATATGCTGCTCCAGTTACTGTGGTTATATAACACATCCTCCAGGCAGATTAGCAGCTTAAAACCGTTTTGAGAAGGGCTCATCTGGTTCAATCAAGAGATTGCAGAGAGGGCAGTCAGGTGGTAGCTGGGGCTGAAACTAGGGAGGTGGGTAGAGTTGGAGCAGTTGGAGCAGCTGGAGCAGCACAGGCATTCCTCCTTCTCTAGGTACTTTCAAGCTTTTACCGAATGGTCTTTCTGCATGGGCGGCTTGAGCTTCCTCACAGCATGGTGGCTAGGCTCTAAGTGTGAGCATTTTAAGAGTCGCAGTGTAAGCTGTTCCAGCTTTTATGACCTTACCCTAGAAGTTCTGTAGTGCCACTCCTGTAGTCTCACAAGCCCTCCCCAATCCCAGAACTACAGTCCCCTTATCTCAGTGGGGGAAATGTCAGAGTTAATCTTCCAAGATCATGTGATATGGGAGACATTTGTTGTAGCCCTTTTTGGAAAATGCAATTTGCCACATATTGCATTCTCTCAACTGTAGTGGGCATCCTTCTCTGAAACTTTATTATAGCAAAATGAGGGGACTTCCCTGGTGGTCCAGTGGTTAAGACTCCTCGGTCCCAAACCAGGAGGCATGGATTTGATCCTACATGCCACTCTGTGCGGCCAAAAGAAAAAAAAAAAAAATGAAAGGTAAGGCTTAGGAACGAGAGAGACTGTATTTGAATCTTGTCTCACATGTAGCTTGGAACAAATTTTGAACTCCCCACAACAAATTTTCAACTGGTTCATGACTAAAGAAGAACTATGAACTCCTCTCCCACAAGATGTTCCTAAACACCTTTTTGAGTAAATGCCTGGCATACAATGTTTACTTTTTCTGAGAACAGCTCTTCACTCTCCCTCCATCACCCCTTGACTTCTGGACCTCAGCTACCATGTTTGTACTATATAACCCGACATTCCTGGTGAAATTCAGTGGACCCCAAGGGCCATTTCCTGCCACAAGCTGAATCTATCAGTTTCTTCCCCCCTGGAAATCCAGGCTTGGGGTTCAGAGAGTTGTGACTGAGAGTAAGACTCTTGGAATCAAATTGTCTGGTTTGAATCCTGAAACTTCCTTTTCTGAGCAAGAAAATCTGTATTAACTATTCTGGGCCTAAATTTCCTTATTTGGATGATGGTGGTTTAGTCTCTCAGTTGTGTCCAACTCTTTTGCGATCCCATGGACTGTAGCCTGCCAAGCTCCTCTGTCCATGGCATTTTCTGGGCAACGTTACTGGAATGGGTTGCCACTTCCTTCTCCAGGGGATCTTCCCAACCCAGGGATCGAACCCATGTCTCCACATCTCCTGCGTTGCAGGTGGATCCTTTACTGCAGTGCCACCAGGGAAGCCCATAAAACCCAGTGTTTACTTATAAAGACTGGATGTATTCATGGAGAAAAAAATTTGGATGATGGTAATTGATGATGGAAAAAGTCCCTACTACACAGGATTGTTATGAGGATAAAAGGAGTTCATATCTGTGTCAATTTCATCCCAGCATTGTAAGTGAAAGCTGGCATCTCCCTGAAGTCAACCTGAGGGCTCTGGAAAGACTATTCTTCATGATCACAGGGAGGTCCACACTGAAAAGAGTTAAGAAACCACTATGCAGGACATTTAGGGAAGTGAGAACTGTTTGGGTTTCCAGGTTTCTAAAAACCTTCCAGGTTCTTCTAGGCTCTGTTAAGCTGAGCTCCATTCCCACTCCTTAAATCTACACTGAGAATGGAATTAACCTGGGGAAAAGTGCAATGGGCCTGAGAAGACAGAAGATGCTCATGGAACAGTAGCAATGTATTTTGTCCGCTTGGAGAATGTCGGTAAGTGACGCAAAATATTATTGGTATTGACCTGCATCCAGAGAAGGGGAGGATGTGGAGGAAAGACACAGATATAAACACGATGAAGAATGAAAGGCAGCACAGTGCAGGCAGTGAAGGCATTCTCTCTGGGGTCATGCAACCCAAGTTCCAATTCCAGCTCTGACGTGTGCGGTGGCAACACCTCAAACGTGCTCATTTCCCACTCAGGGCCACAAAAGAAACCTGTTGTCCTGCCACAATTGATTCTTCAGGCTGGCTTGCTATGAGGGGACGAGGTGGGGGCCGTTCCCAGGGCCCTTCCATAGAAAGAAGTTCCTAAAAGGTGTGAGGGGCGCTTATGGGAACCCCAACCTCAGGCATTTGACAGGCGAAAGTCCCAGTGGTTATCCATCTAAGAAGGTGTTGGAGGCTTGTAGACCATGGATTTTAACTGGATGGGCTTATTCAAAAGAATCTGGACTCTTCTATTGCATAAGGCTTTGTTGGATTTTGCTGCTGTTTATTCTTATCTTTGTTTAATTGAAGTAAGCAGGAAAAAAAAAAGCTGATAAAAGAATGGACGTGCTTTTCTCTAGTGGTATCAACGGGAGCTCTGGGACCAGACAGACAGTGTCACACTCTGGAGTTGGTCCGAGGACAAAGCAGCTCAGGGAACAGCAAGGCAGCATCCTTCTTTGATGGATAACCACTGGGATTTCTGCAGTCATGAGACTGGTGTACAGAATTAAAGGTTCATCAGGGAGCTGGTTTAGACTGAGGAGATCCTGGTTGTGGGTCCGAGCTATGCATAGGCTTTGGGGCGCTTTGCTGATAGCATAGCCTGGCCTGGACTTTTCTTTTCAAGCATCTCTACAATCCCAAAGTCTGGCATAAGCAATGAATACAGCTACTGCATCCACTAGACACTAGACACACCCCCATCCACCCAGTCTACGCACTTTACACATATGCTGTTTGTTAGGAAGAGCCTGTTAGAAGGGCTTTGCTTTAGAAACCAGAAATGCCCTTGGATCTGAAGAACCCGACAGACACCTGATCACAAACATCCCAAGGACTCTGGAATCATCCGATTTCAAGCTATTTCAGCCAGAAGGGTGCTGCCAGGCCGATGTTAAAACTGCTAATAGCTTAAGTCTACAGAGGATCAAAGAGTAATGATGGCATGGGCAAATACTTAAATAAGAGGCTTTCCATAAATCTGCTTTAACAACGGTATCCATCAGCCTAGGCTAAGTCATGCCGTGGTAACCCCACAACCTTTGAATCTCAGTGGCTTATATAAACGAGGCTTTATGCCCAACTCAGGTGACTTGTCCACCAAAGCTCAGTTGTGGCTCTGCTCCTGTCATTTTCAAGTCCCAGGCCAATGAAACAGCCTCCACTGGGGACAATGCCAGTTTTGTGGCAGAAGGAAAGAAAAAGATGGCAGACCATGCAATGGCGCTTCAAGATTTTGCTCAGAAATGATGCATATCATTTCTCAATTTTCACTGGACCAAGAAACATCTCCATTCGTGCACCTTCTTCATTTTGGATTATTAAAGCCAGAAAAGATTCCCAGAATGCTGAGAACCAGATAGGAATGTATTTATATCTGGTGACAAATTGCTTCCCAAGAGAAATTAATAGAAAAAATTACTGCCATCAAAATAAAAGTGTGGCCATTCCAGTGTACCTTTTGTGTTATCATTTTCTATCAAAGATGCAAAATGATTGTTTTAAAGCAATATATATTTTGGGGTACATCACGGGTCCTGGCTCATGGCTCCTATAACTCTTGTAATTAACTAGGTGATTAGAGCATAGGAGCATCTTTCATTATACTATTTGGTTTTAATCCTTCATTCTGAAATAGCTCCAGAGCACTAAAGGGGAAACCAGGTGATTTTTGGAAAGATAACCACAGGATGAGGTCTGGTTACCAGGGAAACCAACCATGTGATTACAAGGCTGGAAATTAAAAGCTCACCCACCCTCTGTCTCAGAGGCAGGGAGACTGAATCAAACACCAATGGTCAGTGATTGAATCAACCATTTATATACAAGGAGTTCAGTTCAGTTCAGTGGCTCAGTCGTGTCTGCCTCTTTGTGACCCCATGGACTGCACCACGCCAGGCCTCCCTGTCCATCATCAACTCCCAGAGTTTACTCAAACTCATGTCCATTGAGTCAGTGATGCCATTCAACCATGTCGTCCTCTGTTGTCCCCTTCTCCTCCTGCCTTCAATCTTTGCCAGTATCGGGGTCTTTTCAAATGAGTCATATACAAGGAAGCCTCCATTTAAAAAAAAAATGATGGTGGTTGGGAATCTTCCAGGTTGGTGAGCACGTGAAGGTGCTGGGAAGGTTGCTTGCGTGAGCACATGAAGGTGCTGGGAAGGTTGCTTGCTGTGGAGAACATGGAAGCTTCATGCCACTTCCCACACAACTTGCTCCTGTGTCTCTGCCATCTGGCTGTTCCAGAATTGTATCCTTTTATAATCAACAAGTGATCTAGTAAGTAAGCTTTTTTCCTGAGTTCTGTGAGTTGCTCTAGCAAATTACTGAACAGAGAAGATGGTCATGGGAATGTATAGGATGACCTGAACTTGGTATTGATGTCTGAAGTGGGAAGGGAGAACAGTCTTGAGGGACTGAACCCTTAACCTGTGAGATCCGATGCTATGTCCAGGTGGATGCTGTCAGAATTTAATTAAATTGGGCTTTCTTGGTGGCTCAGACAGTAAAGAATCTGCTAGCAATGTAGGAGACCTGAGTCCAGTCCCTGGGTTGGCAAGATCCCCTGGAGAAGGGAATGGCAACCCAGTGTTCTTGCCTGGATAATTCCATGGACAGAAGAACCTGATGGGCTACAGATTATGGGGTCACAAAGAGATGGACATGACTGAGTAACTAACACTTCTGTAGGGCACTTGTTGGAATCTCCTGAAAACTGGAGAACTGCTCAGTATGAGGAAAAACCCTACCCATTTGGAGTACAGACGTATTCCATGAGTAGATGGAAAACAAAGTGGGTTTTTTTCCTTTAGAGAAGGGCTCCAAACCATCTACCACAGTAACATTTATATCTCACAATGGTTCACAGTAGCAAATATTTATTCAACATTGACTACCTCCCAAGCACAGGTTCATTATTTAATTCTCACAGTACCCTCTGAGACACACACTATTATTATCTTTCATTATATTATAGGTTAAAAAATAAAGAGAAAATTTAGGTAAGCTGTTCAAGGAAGGGAAGTGGCAGCCATGGGATTTCAATGCAAATTGAAACATGCATGTGAGTGATTTTTCATAAGAAGGATAATAGATTTCCCCTGACTCACCTATATTTTTCTGATGCAAAAAAATGAAATAGGTAATATAAATAATAGTCTGTTACTATTATGATTTACAGTTTAATGCACTATGTAGCTTCCATAAAAGAGTCATAAAACAGTATGGGGGACAGACGAGAAAAATGGGTGATGATGGGGCATCATTAGTAACATCATTACTAACGATGTTCAGTCTGGATGATGCTTCTGTTGGTGAACAAGCACTGATACTGTTTTTTTTTTTTAAAGCAACAGTTTTCTTTTAGTCAAATTAGTATCAAGACAGACTCAAGACAATGAGAATTCCATGGGGAATTAGTAAACTTACTTGGAGTTAGTTAAAGGCCTCTGTAATCCATTGGTTTGATTGTCTGCCTCTTGGACTGTGAACTCCTTAAAGACTTAGAATGAAGAAGTGACAGGCACTTTGAAGGACCCCAGTAAAAGGTAGTTATCTTTATTCTTACTATTGTTGAGTATGGGCAAAACTTGCCCTGCCCGTCTGAATGTGGCCAGTCTGTGGCACAGAACCTGATACCCAGTATCTTCTCAGGGCACCCACTGAATGAATGAATGGAGTAGTAAGGTCTCTGTCCTTTGCAGAATAGCACGGAAGTAAACACACAGGTTATTGTGATGTTTTCAAATTCTTTTCCCTTCAGAGCCTGTGATACCTTCTTCTGAACATTCTCAGCATTGTCAGATCTTCACTGGTTACCTGGCCCAGGGATTTCCCAACTGGAAGGAATCTTAGAGATCATTTAATCCAGCCACTGCCTTAGAAAAAGTGGCCCCTGAGACACTAGGTAGGTAGACTGAAGTGAAAGAGCCGGTCAGTAACCAGGCCATGAAGATGGGCATGGATTTTTTCCAGTTCTGTTGAGAAATAATTGACATACACCACTGCAAGTTTAAGATGCACAGCATGATGGTTTGATTTACATATATTGTGAAATGATTACCAAAATAGGTTCAGCAAACATCCATCTTCTCCTGTGTATCATCTGGCAGTGTTTACTATAGTACATCATTTTGCATTCCCGGGACTGATTTACCTTATAAGTGAAAATCTGGACATTCTAACCACCTTCCTCCATTTCCACCCGCCTCCACTTCACCCCCAGCCTCTGGTAACTACAAGTCTGACCTCTTTTACTATGAGTTTGTTGTTTTTTGGTTTAGGTTTTTAAGTCTCACATTTAAGTGAGATCATATAGTATTTGTTTTTCTCTGAGTTATTTCACTCAGCATAATGCCTTCAAGGTCCATTCATGTTATCACAAACGGAAGGATTTCCTCATCTTTATGACTAAATAATATTCTATCATATATATATATATACACACACACACATACATACATACATACATACAATTTCTCCATTCATCCATTGATGGACACTTAGGTTGTTTCCATGACTTGCTTGGCTATTATAAATGATGCCGCTATGAACATAGGGGTGCAGGTATCTTTTTGAGATAGTGTTTTACCTTTGGTTATATTCCCAGCTGGATCACATAGTAGCCCTACTTTCAACTTTTTGAGGATTCTCCATACTGTTTCTCATAAGGGCTGCATCAATTTACAGTTCCTACAACAGTGCACAAGGCTTCCCTTTTCTCCAGATCCACTCTAGCATTTGTTATCTCTTGTCTGGTGTAGATGATGGCCATTCCAATAGGGGTGAAGTGTAACCCACTGTGGTTTCAATTTGCATTTCCTTAATGACTAGTGACACTTGAGCAGCTTTTCATGTACCTGTTGGCCTTTCTTATATCTTCTTTGGAGAAATATCTCATTAGGTTCTTGGCCCATTTAAAAATTATTTTATTTAGCTTTTTGCTATTGAGTTATATGAGTTCTTTATATTTTTTGAATATTAACCTCTTACCAAATATGAGTTGCAATTTTTTTCCCCCATTCCATGGACTGTCTTCTCACTTTGTCGATAAACAGCTAAAGTTATTTGTAGTTAAGTCTGGAGGTAAAACAGGTGAATCCTCTGGGTAATATTGGTTGGTTCGAAACCAAGGTATAAGTGAAAATAAACTAGTCTGCCTTGCTCACATAAGAGTGATGGCAATTCCAGAAAAGGAGTCCCCAAAGTGCTAAGATGTCATCAGTGGAACGTGTGAACTGGCTTTGAAGAGGGCTGTCCACACCAGCCCCCCACAGTCCCTAACATCTTTCAGGATGTTAACCCTTGGCTAGGTCACAAGTTTTTCATCTCCAATTCCTTTTCTGTGAAGTTGCAGGCCTGGAGAGCCTCAGCATCTTACTCGACCTCAACTCTGAATATTGTTTCAGGGCCTCCACTTGGTGCTCTATCCAAGCCTTCTAACTTGAGGTTTTGTAGACTTGCATAAACCCAAGTTCCTCCTCTGAACCACAAAACTAAGAAAATGATTCCAGTGATACTTTAATCATTTCTCCCAAGGTTAACACCTAACTAGCCCCATTCTAGATGCCTGGGAGATAAGTTAACTCAGTACACACAATGGATCCTTTGGAGCACTGGAGCTTAATTCTCTTGCATAACCCAGTGAAGAGAGGTTCCTGTTGGCTTTTCCTGTAATCCCTAATCTGTCAGATTCCGAGATCTGATACAACCAAAAATACAATTTACCTTGCCCCCACCCCTAGCTCCCACAAACCCCTGCCTACTTGGGATGTTCAGTATAGACCACGCTCTTGGTAGTGAACAAGCACTGACACGTTTGCTTAAAAAGAACAGCTTTCTTTTAGTCATGTTACTATCAAGTCAGATAACTAGTTGTTAGCTACATAATTGTGGATAATTTAGTTACATTCTCTGAACCATTGTTACTTCAGTTGATTAAGATAGATATAATATTCCCTTTGTAGCAGTCTGAGTATTAAGTGTTATAATCCATTTAAAGCACTTAGCATTGTGTCTAATACATAGTAAATATTAAAACATAAAATATTGATAGTGATTTAAAATAATAAAATAAGATTTACTATAATAGTAATTACTTAAAATATGTACTATAAATTCAATAAATAATGTATTTTGAAATGAGTGAAATAGGAAAAACAGATCAGAACAGAAATGCAAGAAAGAGTGAAATACAAACTAAAATATAATATATACAATAAGGGGTTTTATAGATCAATAAAGTAATTGTTACTAGAATTGTGACAAGTAGATACTTGAGTAAATTACTAAAAGTTTTTCATATTAAAAGAAAAAAAGACAGGGATTTCCCTGGTGGCCCAGTGTCTAAGACTTCACCTTTCAACACAGGAGGTTCAGGTTTGATCCCTGGTCAGGGAGCTATGATTCCACATGCCTGGTGGCCAAAAAAAACAAAACATAAAACAGAAGCAATACTGTAACAAATTCAATAAAGGCTTTTAAAAACTGGTCCACATTAAAAAAAAATCTTAAATAAAAATTTAAAAAAAAATTAAAAAGAATAGTGAAAATTTCATGGGAAAGCCACACACTAACCTTGTCTGGAGTCAATGAAAGGCAGCTGCAAATGAGATGGTTGGATGGCATCACCGACTCAATGGACATGAGTTTGAGCAAATTCTGGGAGATGGTGAAGGACAGGGAAGCCTGGCATGCTGCAGTCCGTGGGGTCGCAAAGAGTCAGACACAACGTAGCGACTGAATACCAAAATGAAATAATATTTCCCTCCCTACAAGAGTGAAAAATCCCTTTTTCCTTCACAAAGATTCAGGATGTACGCCCATCTCTTGAACTAGGATTCCTAACCTGGTAGGACTACTAGGATTCCTTTGCTGGTAGGGACTGTGGTTGTCTTCAGAAGGTGTGTAAGATGGAAGGAAAAGAATAACCTGCCAGATCTTTGAGGAGTTCAGTTTCCACATGAAGCATTTGCTCAGGGATGGTTAATCTCCCTTCTCACTTGCTCTGCTTTCCAGGTAGCGCTGCTGGCACAGCTTTGTAATTTTAGAAAGCATTTCCTAAAGACGCTGGCAAAATTCTGAGACAAGTGGAAGAAATACAGCTCTAAAAATGACTGTTCCCTTTTGAATTAAAAAAAACCCCACATTTTTGTGGAGGGAGTAATGCACTGTGGTGGCCACGGACAGATGTGTTTCCAAAAATAGATCGTAAGGCAACACTTGTGAGACTGTTGGGACCCTGGCTGTTCATCTGAATGCTTTCTCCACAGAGCTCCTTGAAGTTCAAGCATCTATTGACCTTGAAAAGGCTCTGGCTGCATGTGTATGTATTGACTCCATAGTCTATGAAATCATTATTGTAAAAGGTCAAATATCTTAATATATTTGACAAAGGGAGAAAGGATCGACAATAAATTTTCCTATAAAAGCCTTTCATACAAAACTTAACCAAATCCAGAGTAAGGAGCATTTGATTCCAGTTCAAACAAATTGACTATGAACAGGTATTCTGGGGCCAATCAGAGAAATCTCAATATGTATTGGGTATTAGAAGATAATTAAGTAAAATGTTTTTAAAATTTTTACTTTTGTGAAGTGATAATAATATTTTAGTTATGTAAATTTTGTCATTTTTAAAAAGGCTATATACTGAAACAGTTAAAGGCAAATATGTCTGGGATTTGCTTTAAATTCTTTATCAAATATGTATCACAGATGATGCAAAAGTGACTTAATGTCAGTTAATATAGGTGACTGTTATGCTGGGGTTTTAATAATATTCTCTTGATTCATAATATTTAAGAAGATTTCAAAGTAAAGTGTTCTTAAAATAAAAATACAAATTAAAAAATTCTAAAGAAAGACTCTAATACTAGAAACAGATCACTGCTCACAAAACAAGTAGATGCATTTTGCAAGTGGAGCTAATGATGAACCAAAAATAGGTCATTTGCAAACCTAGTGCAAAGCAAATTAGGTTTTTCCATGAACTTCGTCAATAATTCATGATCAGACACAATGACAATATTGAACACAGGAACATGACCGTGATAAAGAAATCGGAAGGTTAAAGTAATAGAAAATGTCTCACAATCTCCCTGACCATCTGTCTTAAAAGCTGCCTTTCTCCAGGCACCTTCTGTCCTCCTACCCTGGGCTGTTTTCTTATTCCTGGGCACTGAGACCCCTAACCTGGGTGCTCTGCTTTAGAGGACTGACTTCCCTGCTCCAGCCAGACCCCTTCTCATGGGGCAAGAAGTCTTCAGGGCCAAAGGGACATGTTCATCAGAGCCTACACCTTTGCAGTGGGGCTCAATTTAGGTTCTTACCAGTCTTTTGCTATTGTGAATGCTCTCAAACATAAAAGGTCTCTAGGAAAAATTCATAGAAGTGGGGTTGCTGGTTCAAATGACCTGTACATTTAAAATTTTGAGAGGTGTTGCTCATTGCCGTCTAGAGAGGTTACAGTCCCTTCAACAGTGCAGAATGCCTGTTTTCTTCTACCTTTGCTACCAAAGCATGCATGATACGGTCTTGAAAATGCACCACTCAGACTTTGTGCTGCAGAAAATGTAATCTCTGAAGGGTCGGAATCCACCACTGCCCCCGCACCGAGGCCAGACTTCCCAGAGGCTCCTCCCGGTTGGGGCTCAGTGCAGCCAGGGCCCTAAGGAAGGCCCAGTCCCGAAAGATGTGGGATTGTTCTGCAGGTGACTCCAGCTCGAGGACTCTCCATCAGCCTGGCCAAACTCTCTTAGAAGTGCTGAAGCCTGAGACTGTCCCTATCCCATCCTCCTTCCTCTTTCCCTCTTGCTTTCCCAAGGGTCAGGTTAGCCCCACGGGCTAAGAGGTTCTCTTCTGCCTTCACTGAAGTTCCCCTAATCCATCTCCTGCGTGTCTAATCCCATCTTGATCCCTGGAAACCAGAGTTACAACAGCATGTTGGTCATCTCTGCTGGTATGATAGGTAAAAATCTAGCATCTCAAAAAATTTTGCTTTTTCACTTTTTTGCATAACTTTAACTTCTATTTTTCTTATGAGTGAAGCTGCATGTTTATATTAATATTAAACATGCCTATTAATTAGAAATGCCAGCTTTATCATATAGTACATTTTCATTTGCATGTGGGTCTTTTTCCATATGTTTCATTTGATTTGACTGATCTTCTCAGGGTGATGCTTTGGCCTATATGTTATTAGTCTGGTAGTATTCAAAATAAACAGGCAGATAGCCAAGATTCTGGTAGAAATTTATTTCAGTTCCATCCAGAGCAATATATCCAACAGGTCAGTTGTTCTTTGGGGAAAATATACTAAAATCTTCCATTTGCTTAAATCTAATCTTCTTCATCTTTTGGGACTGAAGTCCAAACCACAGCAATCAGTAGTCACTGAATGTAGACTTTTCTACAGCAAAATAGCTGGCTAGTGTCAGTTTGTTTGTTTGTTTGTGTGGATTAATTTAGCAGGTTAGTGGGCTACACTCAAAGTTAAGATAAGAAATTGATCCTGCCATTTCAAGGAAGAAGAAAGTTAGTTGCAGTCATGTCTGACTCTTTGCAACCCCATGGACTATAGCCTGACAGTCCTCTGTCCATGGAATTCTCCAGGTAAGAGTACTAGAGTGGGTTGCCCTTCCCTTCTCCAGGGGATCTTTCTGACTCAGGAATCGAACCCTGGTCTGCATTGCAGGCAGATTCTTTACCAACTGAGCTACTAGGGAAGCCCCAGTAGCTTCTTACTTTCTCCTTCACCTTCTTACTTCTTCCTTTCACCTTCTTACTTTTCCCCAAAGCTTGGTTCTTGGTTTTCCTGTTTTGTTTTCCATCAGTTGCCTTTATTAACTTTATTAACACTAGGGACTTCCCTGGTGATCCAGTGGCTAAGACTCTGCGCTCCCAACATAGGGGACTCAGACTGCAAAGAGATTAAACCAGTCAATCCTAAAGGAAATCAACCATGAATATTCCTGGGAAGGACTGAGGCTGAAGCTGAAGCTCCAGCACTTTGGCCACCTGATGTGAAGACCCAGCTCATGAGAAAAGACCCTGATGCTGGGAAAGACTGAGGGCGAGATAAGGCAGCAGCAGAGGATGAGATGATTAGATAGCATCCCTGAGTCAGTGGACATGAATCTGAGCAAACTCCAGGAGATAGTGAAGAACAGAGAAGCCTGGCACGCTGCAGTTCATGGGGTCTCAAAGAGTCAGACACAACCTAGCAATTGAAGGACAACAGGGAACTAGATCCCAGACGCCACAACTAAAGATCCCATGTGCCACAGCTAAGACCTGGCACAGCCAAACACATAAATTAATTTAAAAAAAAAAAAGCAAAAGGAAAAAAATATCTATATCCTAACCCAAAGCACTCTGTTTGCCAATACTAGTGGTATTTTGGTTTGTAGGCAACTTGGAGACAGCCTTGAGACTGTGCTTTACAGACCTTCAATTCTGGAGAGCGCAACTGACCAAGGACCCCAGCCCTGTGCTCTGAAACCCATTCAAGTGTGTAGGGTTAAGGGGATGCCCCCCACGGGCTGCTGGGGACTGCAGGAAGCAAAGATGCTAAGCCGGGCCATTCAGCAAGACAGGGGATGTCTCTGCAGCTGACGGCTGTGGTTTGGGGGCTACCCAGTGGTTTAGAGAGCCTTCCTTTGACTGCATGGCAGTTGAGGACACTTCTACCCAATCTTCCTTCCCTCTCACCTTCACTTAGAATCAGATTGGCATGATGGTCTGATGGTTCTCCTAGCCTCACATGGCTTTCTCTTCATTTTCTCTCACACAGGGGTTTTTCCTGTTAAACTTACAGCACTTTAATTCCAATTTGACATCTGATTCTTGGAGGCCCTGTGCTAACACGAGCTTCTTGTTCTTGTAGCCATTAAATGTATGCACTGGTACTTTCCCTCTATACCCATCATAACTTGAGTTGTATGTTGGATCCTTGGCTCCTGACCACCTGCTGCAGTCTCTGGTCATGCAATAGGAATCACTTCTTTTCTCAGCTGAGCAGAGCATCTTGCCTCTGAGCTATAGAGATACAGTCAGAGAACATTCAGTCTGTAGGACCATGAGTCAGGGCCTTCAGACTCCAGTGGTCACACAGCAAGGATGAATGGAGTATTCATCTTCAAAACAACTGGTGCCTGACTAATAATACAAAGAAGCTATTTCAACCTGGGCTTCATAGGGGCTGTACCTGGAGAACAGAGCTGTTCCTCAGGGCTGAGATCACCCTGTTGTCTGCAGGTGAAGCAGCACTAATACATCATCCTGATCCACCCCATGATGAATGGACACACCCTTGAATTTAGTTCAACATCCACCCATCCTGCCTTTTTGAAGGAAGTTCAGCGTTTCCAGAGCTATGATGTGATTGCAAACATCCTTCCTCTTTTTCCAGCTTCAAGGATTCAGATATTCTGGGGAAACCAAGTGTGATCTGAAGGTTGAAGCTCAACTGTTCATTTTTTTCACTGAGTTCTGGGATAATGTTATTAGTCTTTAAGCATGAGGTGCTTCCCAGGAGAGCTGCTGAGTCCCAACCTGACCAACCCCTTTCACGTCGTGGCCTGTACGATGCACCATCATTGTGGAATGTCTCTGAGATGACTTCTGCAGGTGAGTCTGCCCTCTGAGTGTCTCTGGGGCTAGATCGGTCATGTCTGTTTCATTGCTGATGAAGTACTGGTATGACAGAGGAGTTTTTAAATGGTTTACTTAACTTCTCTGATTAACATTTTACTATCTGGATCCTAATGGGTCAGTGATAGACATTTAACTTTTCACCATTAAACATTCCCACTCTTTTTACTGTGCAAAGAAGAATGTGTTTGAGCAACATATGGGGTGGGGTTCATCTAAGAAAGAACTTAGGGAGGAGAAAATTAAACAATCTCTGATTTGGGGGAAAGCCTGGATTTTTACCAGGTTACCTTATTCATTTTTACCGAGTTTGCCTCAGAGGTTCCTATCTGTTTACAGACCAGCCTGGTTTGGTTTTCTAGCTGAAATGATGTGCAAATCAATCCCATTTTCTTGCTTCCTGGCCCTTCACACTCCAATGTCAATGGGATGCATTCCTCCCAAATTAAATTCTCTAGCAGGTTACTCTTGATATGAGACCTGTAGAGAAGCCAGAGCTGTCATGCCTGGGGCTGGCACCGCTCACTGGCATGAAGAGCCATTGCCACCTATAAATGAACTTGAGTATTAATGAAGAGACCTCCCCCTCCTGAAACTGTTCTAGAACTTTAACAATCCACCATTCCATCAATTTTAAAACATTGCAAAGAAGAAATTCTAATAAAAAAAGAGAAAAAATCTCCACCCGTTCTCACACCACTTTAACGGTACATCTATTTTCTAATTATGAAATTCATTCCAACCTGTATTGATATATGCATGTTGCTTTCACATAGTTAGATCATAGCTTCTTTCACTGGTTTCAACGTTAGGACAACTATCACATTTATTCTCTTCAGTAGCTATATAATATCTCAGCATTCATATGTAATTTACTTCATCACTCTGAACTGTTAAACACCTAGGGTTTGAGGGGGTATTTGATTTTTAAAATATCCTATAAATGCCACTGTAAGCATCATGACCTGTCACTTTTTCAAAATGTATTTTCCTTGTGATCGAGTCCCAGGAATAGTATTAGTGAGTCAAAGAATATGAATATTTTAATGAATTTTGAGAGGTAGCCAAACAGTCCTGTGAAAAATACAATAGGTTTACCAATGTACTGGTGTAAATAGCATATGACATATATCTAAAAAGATAAATCAGTACGTGTTGCTATCAGATATAAAGAGGAATATTATCAAGTGCCAACAAAACAGTTCAGATTAGCAAGACTGAAGAAGGAGCTACACAAAGGGCAGGTAAAAGGCTTAGAGGGGCTGCCCTACTCTGCGTGGACTGAGGAGGCTTTGGGGGTAAAAGTGTTGTGTGTGAGGCTTCCTGGCAGCTTCTTTTTGAAAAAGTTCAGAGTCCCATTGGAATTAGAAGACTTTGGACTGTAAGGAGATCCAACAAGTCCATCCTAAAGGAGATCAGTCCTGGGTGTTCATGTCAGCTTTTGCAGAATTGATGCTTTTGAACTGTGGTGTTGGAGAGGACTCTTGAGAGTCCCTTGGACTGCAAGGAGATCCAACCAGTCCATCCTAAAGGAGATCAGTCCTGGGTGTTCATTGGAAGGACTGATGTTGAAGCTGAAACTCCAATCCTTTGGCCACCTCATGGGAAGAGTTGACTCATTGGAAAAAACCTTGATGCTGGGAAGGATTGGGGGCAGGAGGAGAAGGGGAAATCAGAGGATGAGATGGTTGGATGGCATCACCGACTCAATGGACATGGGTTTGGGTGGACTCCAGGAGTTGGTGATGGGCAGGGAGGCCTGGCGTGCTGCAGTCCATGGGGTCGCAAAGAGTCGGACATGACTGAGCGACTGAACTGAACTGAACTGGATGGTAGCAGTAGCAAAGAAGCTCCTACCAGGGAAATTAGAGCAGTGAAATGTATCCGGGATGGATTTTTAGATCCAGAGAGACATGGGTTGAAATCCCAGATCCATTTTTTTAATTGTATGGCCTTGGGCAAAATAGACATTCTTTCTCAGGCTCCCAGAGAGCTTTGTAAGGATGACAGATGGTACGTGTGAAGAGAAACGTATGACAACTGTCATCATCATCATCAAGAACAGCCCGACCTTATTAGCGGCAGAGGATGGAACAATCTAGAGATTGTCACCACTTTCGGTTATAAGGTCATAAAGCATACAAAGGCCATGTGTGTTTGTACACATCCTGCAGGTCTAATGCTCTGAGGGAAAGTTTAGGAAATGATAACCTAGTCCATCTTCTTTAGTCTACACACCAGTCACAGAAGGCCAGATATAGAATTTTAAACCAGGCCCAACCAGAGTGAGGGGTTTCCCCAGTGGCTTAGTGGTAAACTGTCACTCAGTCGTGTCTGACTGTCTGGGACCTCATGGACTGTAGCCCGCCAGGCTCCTCTGTCCATGGGATTCTTCAGGCAAGAATACTGGAGTGGGTTACCATTCCCTTCTCCAGGCAATCTTCCCAACCCAGGGATCGAACCTGAGTCTCCTGCATTGCAGGTGGATTCTTTATCATCTGAGTCACCAGCGGTAAAGAATCTGCCTGCATTGCAGGAGACATAGGAGATGCATGTTCAATCCCTGGGTCAGGAAGATTCCCCGGAGGAGGGCATGGCAAGACACTCCAGTATTCTGGTCCGGAGAAACCCATGGACAGAGGAGCCCCAGCCTACAGTCCATGGGGTTGCAAAGAGTTGGACACAACTGAAGCAATTGAGCACATTCAACCACAGTGAAAATCAGAAATATCCAGATTGCAAGGACCAGAACCCCATGGAAAATAAGACCGAAGACTGTGATAAATGTTTTGAGGGGCAAACTGTCCCCTGGTTTGGATGGAAGCAGAGATGTCTGGGCAGCCTCTTGTTTTTCCTGCCAGCAGGATCTGAGCTGTGCCTTGGCTGAGGAAGAGCAGCTTCCACTTGGATACCCTCTGGTCCTTGATTATACCTCCCTGGATTGACAAGTAGCGGAATGCTTTGTCTTACTGAACCCAAGTCAGACACCGATTCACAGAGTATCAGTTTTTCATATCTGTAAAACTGAGATGTTGTTGTTGTTTAGTGCTTAATTGTGTCTGACTCGTGGCGATCCCATGAACTGTTGCCCACCAAGCTCCTCCGTCCATGGGATTTCCCAGATAAGAATACTGGAGTGGGTTCATGTCCTCCAGGGGATCTTCCCTAACCAGGGATCGAACCTGTGTCTCCTGAATTTCAAGTGGATTCCTTACCACTGAGCCACCAGGGGAGCCCCAACTGAGAAAAGATATACCTAACTTCCCATAAGAGAATTTACGTGAAACATTTGAGCCTTAAGGCTTATTAGATGGCTCTTTCATTCAGATGGGCCTCTTTTACAAATTTTTGTTAATTTCTATATTCATTCTAAATAAACAGTTGGCATAGTAAATTTATATTTTCTTTCTTTTTTGGCCACACTGTCCAGCTTTTGGAATCTTAGTTTCCTGGACCAGGGATTGAATCCAGGCCACAGCCATGAAAGCATGGAGTCCTAACCCCTGGAACCACCAGGGAATGCCCCAGTACTGTCTTTCTTAAAGAGCCACTCCTCCCACTTCTGACCCCAGGCAACCTGGATTCCACACTCATCAGACATGTTAAATGATCCAACTGGAAGCTCCACGAAGGCTAGAATCCTCTTCACCTAGCATTCAGAGCCTATCAAGAAAGATTTGTCGAGGTTCACTGTTTAGAGATCATGTACATTATGCCCTTGGCAACTGGTCCTCATTACATGTTTTTTGTTTGTTTAATGAGTGTCAAACAGAGGCAGAAAGGAAAATTTATCCACAGGTATTTATATGTAGAACTATGTAAATGTCATTGGCTTTAAACCAGCCCACAGTATTTATGAAGGATATTCAACATCGCAGGAACAGACGGCAGGTTTGGAAACGTACTCTGATCCCTTTGCTCCAGAACGAACTGGCTCTTTCCTCCGCTGACTGTCACACAGCCTATCCCTTCTCCTATAGAAAGAAGCTGCTGCAGTCTGCCCTTATTTGCGAGAGCGTGACAATGGGGAGTTAGAAGCCACGTTCATCATATTCTAAGCTCCATCCAATGCAGGTGAAATCATTAGAACAGCAAACACTCTGGTCTGATGTTCCTTAAGAGATGGGTGATTTTCTCACTCGGTGATGACTGACATTCTTTTTAGTGATGATGGTGAGTCTGGGGGCCTCCAGTGAAAACCATCAGGAGACAGCTGGAAGAATAGGAATAGTGGCATGTGTGTGTGTGTGTAGCATGCATGTGTGTGTACCCTCTTTGTTAGAACTGCCTCTGTAAATGGAAACCCAGCTGAACCCTCTGGGAATAGCACTTCACAACAGCAGCCAGTGCCCGAGCTATTAATATAGCGAGCACTAAAGCAGTGCAGGCCTGAGAGGCTGTGCTCTTCCCTCCTCCGCACCTCCCACTCTCTCCAGAATCCTTCCTAGAAGGCACTCACCCTGCTCATCATTATCCTAAAGAATGGCTGGAATGCGAGGAGGGCCTGAACGAAACCCTACCGTTTTTATGAGTTCTTAAGGAAATGAAGGCCGAGGGACAGCCCAGCTTATAAACACTGGGGACAAGATGTCAGTACCATCCGCTGCTGGGCTGAAACACTGGGCCATTTATCACACAGAGCCCCATCTGTTCAAGGCGGAGGAATGCTATTTGCTTGGGGAGGAAAGGAAGAATTGATAGCAATATTCCCTAGCTTTTTCATTAGAGTTTGAAAAATAGCCTTTCAAGAGAAGGACACCTTTATGTTCCAATTGAGTTATGAATTTAAAAGCATCAGTTGGCTGAGGTTCGTTACCTGCTTTAGCCAACCCTAACATGCAACAGGATTCCAGACCTTTCCTTTGAGAATTCTGCTCTGTGAATGAGTCCCCTGAATATTTGACAATTTTCTGCTGGCAAAAGAAAAGAGCTTTGGCTTATTATTTTATGGTGGGCAGAATTCAAAGGGCAGAAGGAAGGAAAATAATAGTGGCTTTCAATAAGAGAAGAGAACATTTGCAGAAAACATAGCATTTGCAGGAAACATACACACGATCATCTCAGTCCTCAGCAAGGAGTATTTTTGATGACGATTATCCAAAATTCGGCTTCCCAGGTGGTGCTAGTGGTAAAGAACCCGTTTCCCAATGAAGAAGACATAAGTGACTTGGGCTCTGTCCCTCAATCGAGAAGATCCCCTGGAGGAGGGCATGGCAACCCATTCCAGTGTTCTTTCCTGGAGAATCCCATGGACAGAGGAGCCTGGCTGGCTATGGACCATAGGATCACAAAGAGTCAGACACAACTGAAGCGACAGCATGTAAGCGTCCAAAATTAACTAAATCCTCCCTTTATCCCCAGTTTTCAGAAAACTTATAATTAAATGCCTTGGTGTAGGCCTTATTATTATCATCACTCTCATCATCTTCATTGTTTTAGTAAGCAAGTTTTTTACCAGTATCTTTTCTTGAAGAAAACCATCTTACTCTATGTAGTCCCAGTGGGGATGTTGATAGAGCTGTCCCCTCTTCCCTGACTCTAAGGGTATATGGACTCCAGCCAGCCACAGTGATCGTCTCAGTGATTACTTGTGACTTGTGACCTCAGCATCACTACTCAGAGTCACTCCTGAAGACAGAAGTTTGTTTTCCTCTGGAGTTATTAAGCTAGAAAGATGTGAGCTTAGAGTGATTGTATAAGATATTTTCTGTTGTGTTTCTGACATCACAACCAAAATCTCTGACAAATGCAGTCCATTTGATAGATTCAGAAACAATGTTCAGAGACACCAAAGGATTTTACTAAGGTCTTATAATGAAGCAGGTATTTAGGTTCTTATTGTTTTACCAAGATATTTCATAACTGAGAAAGCTAGCACCCAGTGTAAGCAGATTTTCTTGGAAGCATTGGGAACAGACCACAGTTCACCAGATTTTTAGTCCATGTTGACCTCAAGGGATAGGTCTTGGATCTTTGCATGAATGGTCAAGGCCAAGGATATTTTACGGCTCTGGTGTGAGGGAGTGGAAATTTGATGTGACAGACAGTAGAGCTGGTGAAAATAAATGACAGGTCCTCTTGTTGGACTGACCCACTTGGACTGGCTTTCCCTAAATAGCTGACTGGCTCAGGGCTATTTCCCACTTAGGAGACCCCTGGGAAATTGGAGGAAAACATTTTAGATTGGCTTTGCTCAAGCTAAATTCAAGTAGCCTTCTTCTTTCCTTGATGCGCTTCCCTTAGGCTTATCTCTCCTTGTCTCTTCCTGCCACTAGAACACGAAGATTTAAAGAACTGATATTTTAAAAAAAAAGAAGTGATATTAAAGTGAGGGCTTGGAGCAGGGATGATAAATGGGTTTGAACTTGTTTATCACTGCAGTTTTTTTTGTTTGTAATTATATAGAAGGCTATTTTGAGGACCCTTAAGATTTAATCTTGCTCAGCAAGAGAAAGCAAGCAACATGATTAATTAGCAATATATTCCAAAATGGCCACTGTTTTAGGTGGATTCCACAAAAACTGACTCTGAGATTTAGAGACTTGCTTGCAGAAGTATCCCTAAGAACAACACTTGTAAGGAAACAAGGGAGGTAACAGAAGACATTGCAGTGGCAACGAAGGCCTTAGCCAATTTCATGGGGGAATCTGGAACTGGGCTGTTCCAAATCAGGCAAAGTGCCAGGCCTGAACACTAACCCCTTTCCCCAACTCTCCCCAACTCGAGGGCTGTAACCTTGGAGAAGGATGCAACTGTGAGACATCAGTGGCCAGCATTCCTAGCGCTTGGGGGAATGCGTGTGTGGGCCCTGAAGGGAGGCCTGGGTGGCATACCACAGTACCCACCACGGCCGCAGAAGTGGCAGCGGCCACGTATGTGTGCGATATTGGTTGTTCTGACCTAGGGAAGAAGCACAAAGGACTGACTCTGCACTTTAAGTGTGAGTCTTGGCCAGAGGAGCAAGTTAAGGTGATGCAACCAATAAGATCCGGCCTAGCTCACTAGAGAACAATACTGAGGTTCGGGACCCAAAGTCATCTTCATCAAGTGTTCCTGAGCCTAC
This sequence comes from Antilocapra americana, assembly GCA_007570785.1. Taxonomy (NCBI): domain Eukaryota; kingdom Metazoa; phylum Chordata; class Mammalia; order Artiodactyla; family Antilocapridae; genus Antilocapra; species Antilocapra americana. The sequence continues at coordinate 9,404,473 of ML664180.1, read as the reverse complement.
GCACACATGTCTCTTGAAAAACTCATACAGGAGGACAGCTGTTTCATTAGCAACTGGAGAGGGGTTAGGAATCCGGGGCACTGAATTCTGGGGATCATTTGAAGCCTAGTTGTTCTCTTCACTTCTATTTATTCTCAATCCCCTCAACATTCCTTATAGCCTCTCCCAAACTTTTAACTAAAAGAAACTCTGGGCAATAGCCTGTCTACAGGGCCAGTGTTAGAGTCAGAATGTTCTATAGACTCGCAAGTCAAACAAAATAAAGAACACTGTGCTTGTAGCATAACGTTTTTAAAGGAATAAGGAAGCAGCTTCTAAAACTTAAGTGAAAATATACTCTTCTTCAAAGAGGTGTACATCTTTAGATTGTTTTTCACATTTAAGTAATGGTATTCAGTGCTGGCTATCAACAGTCTAATAAAAGTAAAGGTGCTTGCTTGTGCTCAGTTGCTCCATCATGTTCAACTCTTTATGACCCCGTGGACTATAGCCCACCAGGCTCCTCTGTCCATGGGATTTTCTGGGCAAGAAAATTACAGCTAATCAATTCTTAACATTCATGTTTCTGTGAGTTAGGGATGTTAACAGGAGTAAGAGTAACTGGGATAAACCAAAATTATACACATTCCTGGGAGTCAACTTCGACTCCTCTCTCTCCTACCCCTTCTCTCTCACTCCAGAGGAGGTTGGGTGGGAGAAGGTCCTGATGGGCGGCATTTGCCTGTATCCATGGTGTAAACACTCTCACCATCACGACTGATTCCAAGTAACAGAACACAGTTGGGAAGTGATGTGACTTGGATACTTTGGATGTTAGAAAGATCCGATACAATTATCTTGAGGAGAATGAGATTTCTGATAACAATTCATAGGCACTGGCACTCAACCTGGAAAGGAGCCAGGAATGGGGCTGCCCTGGGGATCTGAGCCTTCTTGTCGTCTCTCAGGGAACACTGGGTCCCTCTGTTTCTCTCTTTGTCACTTCTCTTCTCCCCTCTGGGAGTTTCTTCTGCTTAGTCGTAATTTCTACTCCTTACGTTTGGCTTGGCCTCATAGCCACAAAGCTACCTTGTGCATCACTCTCTGCATCTTTTCGGCTTCTGTCCTTCCAGCTGCCAACGCCTCTTCTGGCTGCTTTTCCGTTCAAATCAGGGGCAGAGAGTAGGTGCCTGGCCATGTTCAGGCTGCAAGTCATGGGCAGCTCAGGGACAGCCCATACCTGTTTGGCTCAGGCACTTCTTCCTGGTCCAAACCAGCCATGTTCAGGAGAGGCCAGTGGAAAATATGGCTGCCTGGTTCCATCTGGGGTGCCCCCAACTTCCCAAAAGTATGTGTGCATGCGTGCTAAGTTGCTTTAGTCATGTCTGAGTCTGTGCAACCCCATGGACTTTAGCCCACCAGGCTCCTCTGTCCATAGGGATTCTCCAAGCAAGAGCACCGGAGTAGGTTGCCATGCCCTCCTCCAGGGTCTCTTCATGACCCAGGAATTGAACCTGTGACTCTTATGTCTTCTGCATTGGCAGGCAGGTTCTTTACCACCAGTGCCACCTGGAAAGCCCCCCCAAAGGTATGTCTATGCTGCAACCCTGGATATCTATGAATGTGACCTTATTCAGAAAAAAGATCTTTGCAGATGTAATTAAAGATCTTGAGAGGAGATCATCCTGGATTATCTAGCAAGTCTTATATCGGATGACAAGTATTCTCATAAGAGACAGAAGAGAAGACAGACACAGGAAGAAGACCATGTAACCATGGAAACAGAGATCAGGGTGAGGCAGCCGCAATCCAAGGAATGCCTGGAGCCAGCAGAAGCTGGACGAGGTGAGGAAAGACCTTCCCCTAGAGCTGACAAAGGGAATACGGGCCTGCTGACACCTTGGTTTCAAACTTCAGGTCTCCAGAGTTGCAATAGAATAAGTTTCTATTGTTTTAAGCCCCCAAGGTTAGAGTGACTTTTTTAGGACAGTCTCAGGAAACAAGTACACCCCATACCCATCATGTAGATTCAAACCCACAATTTTGCCCATATTTGCTTTACTTATTCTTTTTCCTTTCTTTAATACTCTCTCTCTTCTGTAATGTTTTAAAGCAAATTCCAAATGTCACGTTTTTTTCACCCCTATAAACTTTAGAATACATCTCAGAATTTATGGATATTTTAAATTTTCACTGCAATGCCAGTATAACAACTAACTTGAAGAGCAACTAAATAACTAAAAATAAGTACATGGTATCCAAAATATCTTTTTATTTTCCTTTAACTCAATCATTAAAATACTGTTAGATATTACTCCTCTTGAATTACTCTTTGCTTTCTATCTCTTTCTAGAAAAGAAGTGCCTAGGATTAAATGTATTATTACAGGTTTGGGCTTGTAGATGTACGGGTGTTCTTCCCTACTCAATGATGAAGAATTCTTGGAATTTTTTTCTCTTGTTAAAAATAAAGATTTCTTTCTTCCTTTACAATATGAGCTTTTGTCCAGGGCTGACATTCATAAGTTCCACTTCAAAGTCATACTGGAGGTGGACAAGAATAAAGTCATGATAGAGAAAAGTAATCTGGATTCTAACATCTTTCCCCCAAATGTAGAAGATATTTGCTTTGAAAAACGAAACAGGGGCAAAAGAAAAAGATGAAAACCGGGAAGTTACTCTACATTGGGTTTTAAATAGCTCTTTCACAAGTTTCTCTTTTCTCTGAAAAACTTCTCCACCAGTTTCAAAATGAAAATTGTATGCTGTGAATAATGGCATTTGGCTATTCTTTCAAGGGGAAGTAGGGTACCCATGGGCTGTATTCCAGTGTCTCTTCCTTTGGCACTTTTCCTGTGGTTCTAAAATTACTTTTTTCTTCTAAAGAGATTAATATTAAACTTTTCCTCTGCCCACTAATGAAAGGAGTTAAGGGTAAAGTATTTTTATGAAAAAAGAGGATCTACAACCATTGAGAGCATATGGTGTCAGAGGTCATGTAGGATCCTCTGCCTAAGACACATAGTCTATATATTCTTGGTGACTATCTTAGGAGTTTCTTCATGCAAAGGGACTCCTTGTCAAGATTTACATACTCTTTGGGAAGGTCATACCTTTGCATGTTCTAGGATATGCTGGTCATGCAAGCAAGGAGGTCACTACTGAGGCTGATGACTACCTGAGAATCAGACTTTCAAAAATTGGGTACTGGATATTTTCAGGAAGACAGGAGAGAGGATTGTGCCATAAAAACTAGAGAAAGGCAGCCTAGACAGAAAAGTGTGAGGATTCCAAAGATAAACCCCTCCAAATTCTTCTCCCATTGTTTTCCCTTCAAATCCCATGTCTTGGGCTCAAAGCTGACTCGGCCATCACGGCAATGGTTGAGTTTCACTTTTTCTGTCTGAAAACCGTGGAACTTCGTCATCTAAAGTGGGTTTAGTCAGATCTTGAGATCTAGCCAAGCGACTCCCCCTCCCTTGTCTTCACTCACATATATTCCATGAATGGCTTTCTTTCAACAAGGCAACTACGACTCCCTCCTCTAGACTTTGAAGCCCTTGATTTATGTGACCTATTTATGAGTGCTTAACTGAAACCCTTGCAGAGTAGAAAAGCTTGTTCAAATCTCTTCTCCTGGTAGTATTTTCTTCTGTCATAATCCAGTCAAGAGGAAAGAGGAGTGTATCTGATAAGCACACAGTTTATAGCATCAAGGGTTAGGAACTAAGAATGATGTGGCTTGAATGTCATCACTTTGCCTCCCTTCCTTGGTAATTTTCTGCTTTAGTGTTCTCAGCTCTCTACCAGAAGGAAGGGTGAATAGAGAATAGGCATCTTTCTAAGTATAGAGGTCCAGTTTCAGTGACAACATGTAAAATGCTTGGCAGTCATCCCTCCTGTTCTTACAAGAAGTAAAAAACGAAGCCAGCATGGGAAAAAAAATTAGTCTTACTTATATTGGAGCAAGGACAGGAATTTTATCTGACTCTATTAGAAACCATGCAAGCAAGGAAAGAGTGGAGCAAAATACGTAAAGTATTTAAAGGAAAAAACCCCACCAACCTACAGTTCCATAACCAGTGGAACTATCCTTCAAAGTGACAGAGAAAAACAACTTATTCAGACAAACAAAAAATTCATCACAGTAGACTTGCCTATGAGCGACATTAAGAGTAGTTCTTCAGAGAGAAGGAAAATGAAAATGATATAAGTCAGAAACTCAGATCTACATGAACAATGTTGGAGAGGAATAAATGAAAATAGAATAAGACCTTTTATTTTCCTATTCTTTTTTTCAGAGTTGTTTTTATTTTTATTTCATTTATTATTTATTATTTTTGGCTGTGCCACATGGTATGTAGAATCTTTGTTTCCTGACCAGGGTCCAACCCATGTCCCCTGTAGTGGGAGCTTGGAGTCTTAACCCCTAGACCTCCAGGAAAGTCCCTATTTTTCTTATTCTTAATTTATCTACTAGATAACTGAACAAAGTAATAGAAATAACAATGTATTAGATGATTATAGCATATAGGTCAGTGAAATCGATGACAGCAATGTTATAAGGGATGGGAGGAAGAAATCAGAAACACTCTATGAAAAGCTGTCTGCACTTTCCATGAATCTGTACAGCATTATTTGAAAGTGACTTAAGTTAGTTGCAAATATGTACTGCAAATTCTAGGGCATCCACCAAGAAAATTCTTTTTTGAAAGATGTATAATTGATAACGCTGAAAGGAGAGAAAATTGATTCACATAAAATGCTCAATTAAAAGGCAAAAAAAGGATAATATTTTCAAAAATAACAAGTGCAACAAACAAAAAAATGGTGATAAACGTGGTGGATATTAATCCAAATAACACCAATTAAAAGATACAGACTGTCATAATGAATTTAAAAACAAGATCCAAGAAACACACTTAAAGTATAAAGACAGAGACAGGTGAAAAGTAAAGAGCTGAAGAAAGATAAATCCATGCCAACACTCATTAAAAGAAAGCTACAGTATCATGTGAATTTCAGACTATAGAATAAGGAAAATTACCATGGATAAAAAGAAGTATTACATAATGATAAAGGGGTCACTTCTTTAAGAAGGCATAACAGTCCTTAATGTGTATGTGCCTAACAACACAGAATCAAAATACAAGAGGCAAAAACTGCCAGGAGAGAGAGATGAATCCACTATTATAGCTGGAGGCATCAACACTCTTCCATCAGTAGTTAATAGACCTGGCAGGCAGAAAATCAGCAAGGACATTGCTGAACTGAACTGTACTGTCAATCAACTGGACCTAATTGACATTTACAAAACATATGCTACCTGACTTTATACAAAATTGGAAATATGAAAAACACACTTAGGAAACCAGTAACTTTAGGTGCAATAATATACAGAAGAATTTTTCAATTTATTGAAGTGTGTATGTCTATTCTTTATTGTACCTAATAATTTTTATAGATTCTCTTTAAACATCTAAAATTTTCCTTTAAACATTTAAAGATTCCCAGATGGTTCAGTGTAGAGAATCTGCCTGCCAGTGAAGGAGACACAAGGGACAAGGGTTTGATCCCTGGGTTGGGAAGATCCTCTGGGGTAGGAAATGGCAACCCACTCCAGTATTCTTGCCTGGAAAATCCCATGGATAGAGGAGCCTGGTGGGTTATAGTCCATGGGGCCGCAAAGAGTCAGACGCGACTGAGCAAACACAAACATTTATATTACGAATCCATTTAGAAATTTCCTGTATCTTTTAAAATAAACCATCATCATCCCCTCTAGATATTTGGAAAAGTGGACCTCAGAAGCATCAAAGGATGTCATTGGCAATGTGACCAGCATACATACAACCTCTTAAAGGAGCTCTTACCAAAGGACTCGCCTGGTAATTATGGGTTTTTCCCTTCCTAAGTCTGAAGGAAAGAGTGGCAGAGGGGTGCTTTTCCTCCAATCTGAGGGTCCCACTCTCTAGTGGCTATTAGGGGAGAGGGTGTTGAGGCTCGTCCCTCACCAGGGCATCCCTGCAGGCTGCTTTTGTCTGGTTAGTGCCTGACCTTCATTCATTCTTTCAGTAACATTTACTGAGCACCTGCTGTGGGTCAGATGCTGCCCCAATTGACCCCAGACACTCAGATCAATGGTGGATCATTATCATTACTATACAGGTCAAAGCAATAATGACAGGTTAGAAAACATGGAAATTCTCAGCACAAGTTGTTCACTCAATTTTGCATCTATTATCACCCATATGATTCTCAGGTGGACGGAATAAAAGTCACACAGGGAATCAATGCCAGCTCTTCATCTATTTCCTCCCCTCTTCCTGTTCTCTGGGTGCACAGAAGCAGAATCTCCGGTTAGCTAGTTGGGCCTTATTTCCTGAAGAACTTCATGAAATTTTCATTAAACTCTTTATTGAATTTTTTTTTTCATTAAACTTCCATGAAGTTCTCCCAGCCACTTTGAATCCGTGGCGAGCTTCCTCTAGGACTTGAGGTAATTGTTCTCATTCTTTCTTTCATACATTCAGTTCTCACTGGGTGCAAGATATGCTGTGCTGGGGATTATACAAAATGCAAAAATAAATAAGCCACAGTCACCGTCCTTTAGTAGCTTACAGTCTATCATAATCTTTTCAAACAGTTCCTGCAACCTTCTTACTTATATCCTGCATTTCACAAATCTGGTTGCATGCGAGTATGTTCAGTTGTGTCTGACTCTTAGCGACCCCATGGACTGTAGCCCATCAGGCTCTTCTGTCCATGCGATTTCTCAGACAACAATACTGGAGTGGGTTGTCATTTCCTCCTCCAAGGAATCTTCGTGACCCAGGGATCGAACCTATGTCCTTTGAGTCTCTTAGCATTGGCCAGCAGATTCTTTACCCCCGAGCCAGCTGCATGGTGACAAATTTGGTTACTTTCATTCAATTATGTTTTCTTCCTCACTTTTTACATCTTTTGGAAGCACCATACATGATGTGGGAATAATATAATTATCTGTGTGTACTGATAATTCCATAATCATCAAAAACAAAACCCTCCGTAGCACAGATTTAAGAACTGGAATGTCTGGGTTTGAGCCCCATCTCTGCCTGTGTGACCTTGGACCAGCCACTTAACCTCTCTGAGTCTCAGTTACTTTGCCTATCAAATAGGACTAAATATTTCTACCTTACCTATTGCAGAGTTGTGTGTGTGTGTGTGTATCAGATGAACAAATGTACGTGCAATCCTCTTCTACAACAAAAAATGATACAAAGACGTAAACTGTTATTAAAACTCTGCAATGGAATCAACTTCAGGGTTTGCGTGTGTACAATACAAATGCCATAGAAATAGTAACTAAGAGCAGAATTTGGCCCAGGGCACTTAACTACAACATTTTTTATTTTAAGGGAAGAAGGGGGAAAAAAAATAAATCAAAGACTTTTTATTCAAAGCAGAAAATTTCAAACAAGTGTCAACACTTGCCAAGGACATGGTTACTAAGTGGCTCTCCTTGAGGGAAATTCAGAGTGTGAAGGCCGGCTTCACTGAGCAGGAACTGCCAGAGAAAAGTCTTTAATGTTATCATCTTCCTCCTCCACCCGAGCTCAGAATTCCTTATCTAATCAGCTGGAGACACACATCTTAACGGTCAGACAATAAACATGGGATGCAGTCTAAGTATGGATCATGACAGAGGCCAAACACATTCCAGTCGGGTGGCTATCATCGTGCCCAGAGGACGCCACTTTCGCTTTAAGGGAACTATTAACACAAATCAAACTCCTTCTCTCCTAGATTTCTGAAGTGTTTTGTGGTGAAATCTGGCTAACATACAGTGCTAAAAATGAACTCTTGTCCCCAGAACCAAGCAAAGTTTATGCTCGGCTCCCTTGATATGACATGAGGAGGGCGGTGGCGGCGGGGGGAAGAAGGGGCTGCAGCCACTCCGAATTTTTCCAGCCTGGCCTCCGTATCCAGACAACCGGTTCCAGAAAAATAGAAATAGAAGGGTTAGTGGAAATTTGCTTGGTGTAAGAGATAAAATGAGAAGTGGCAAAGAACTGGAGAACAGTGACTGCTTCAATTAAAAACAAAGAAAAAAGGACTTCCCTGGTGGTCAAGTGGTAAAGACTTCGCCTTTGAATGCAGGGGGTGTGGGTTTGAACCCCATCCAGGGAGCCAAGATTCCACACACCTTGCAGCCAAAAATACCAAGACATAAAATAGAAGCAATATTGTAACAAATTCAATAAAGATTTCTTTAAAAAAGTTAACATTAAAAAATATATATCTTAAAAAAAAGAATCTGTGTATTTGTGATATTTAAAAAAAAAAAGAGAGAAATCTCAGATCCATTGGAAGGGCTATTATCAAAAGACTAGAAAAACAGCGAGTGTTGGTGAGGATGTAGAGAAACTAGGACCACTGTGTGTTAGTAGGAATGTAAAATGATGCCAGCCCTATGGAAACAGTTTGGTGATTCCTCAAATATTTTAAAACAGAATTACCATATGATCCAGCAATCCCACTTCTGGGCCTATAGCCAAAGAATTGATAATAGGACCTCAAAGTAATGTTCATAGTGGCATTATTGACAATAGACAAGAGATAGAAGCGATGTCCATGTATCCATCGATGGATGAATAAGTAGACAAAGTATAGGCTAGAACCACACAATGGAATATTATTCAGCCTTGAAAAGGAAGGGAATCCTGTCACGTTACAACATGGATGAACCCTGAGGAAGAGTAAGCTAACTGAAATACGTCAATCACAAAAAGACAAATACTGTATGATTCCACTTATATGCAGTACCTAGAGCAGTCATTTCATAGAGAGAGAAAGCAGAATGGTGGTTGACAAGGACTGGGAGGAGGAAGTAATGGAAAGGTGTTGTTTAATGGGTACTGAGTTTCAGTTTTGCAAAATGAAAAAGTTGTGGAGATATTTTGATCAACAGTGTGAACAGGCTTAACACTCCTGAGCTGCACACTTGGTTATGATGGTAAAAATTTATGTTCGTGTGTTTTCAACGAACTAAAAAATTTATGTTCGTGTGTTTTCAACGAGCTAAAAAATTTATTTCCAAAGAAAGGAAAAATCTAAATGAAACCTCACTGTCCAGATTAACCTTAACTAATAATCAAGCTCTACACATATGGTTTTCCATGCCTGGAAGGTCCAAACTCTTTAGAACAGCACCGGGAGCCAACAAATGTTTAATGTCAAGCAAATCAGGTCACTCTTCCACCGAGAATCCTCCAGTGGCCACAGTCACTTTTATGAGGGCTTCAGAGGACTGGCATCGTCTCCCCAGCCTGAACCCCACTTTTCTGCCCTCACCTCCCTTCACAATACCCTCAGTTATTCCACCCCAGAGTGGCTTCCTTCCTGTTCCCTGACCCACTGGGCCCCCTTTAGTGCCTTTACAACTGTCTTTATTCTTCTCTTCCTCGAATGTTCTTCTCTGAGGTTCCCACCTGGCTCACTACCTTACCTTCTTTGGGTCTTTGATCAAGAGCTCCCTTCTGGAAATGCCCTTTCCTAATCATCTTGGGAACTGCAACCCAGTCCATCTCCATCCCAGCACCCCCTAACTCCCTCCCATCTTTATTTTTCTTTATCTCCCTCCCTTCCATCGCACTTACTACCAGGGGACATCCACTTTATTTGTTTGTTTGGTCTTTTTCCCTTCACTGCGATGTCAGCACCATAAGGGCTAGTATTATTTTACTCTTTTAGTCACTGCTTTCTAAAAAATCCTCAGCCCCTTGAACAGTGCCAACACATTATGGACTGCCAATAAAGAGTTGTCCAATGAATTAAATGATTGAATGGGATTTCCCTGGTGGTACCGTGGATAGGAATCTGCCTGCCAATGCAGGGGACATGGGTTGGATTTCTGGTCTGGGAAGATCCCACATGCCTCTGAGCAGTTAAGCCTGTGCACCGCAACTACTGAGCCCACGTGCTGCAACTACAAAGCCCATGCACCCTGGAGCCCGGGCTCCACAACAAGAGAAGCTACTGCGAAGAGAAACCTGCACTCCACAGCCAGAAAAAGCCTGAGCACAACAACAAAAGACCCAGTACAACCAAAAATAAATAAAATAAGAATGATTGAGTGACCACAGAAAGCATTTGAAGTAGAAGATTACCGAATACTTTCTAATTGTTTATAACCCAAATCTTTTCCCTGCGACCACTATCCTGGGCTTGGGGAGGCAGGCAGGGAATTGCAATACAAGCTGTTCTTTGTCTTCATTGCGCAGGACTTAACCTGTACACAGGAGCAACTGATGGCTGTTTTTCTGCTGGCACACTCTTTAATCATTTCCCATCAGAGATTAAGAGCAAAGTTCATGTTGGATAAGCACTCAATTAAGTCTTTAGATGATGGTGGTGTGTAAACAGACTTATTGGTCCATATGTGTAATTAATTCTCATGCTACTTTCAGGTTGCTTCAACACCATGTAATCACGTAACATGATTCCTGATAACTTGCTACCTGTATTACATTATGAGTCTCAATCTTGTAGTAAGCTCCCTCCCAACATATAATTGTGGAAAAGTTTCAAAAGTATGGGCAAATGGAAAGATTGTGCAGTTAATCTCCATATACTTGCTCCCTCGATGCTACTGTTAACGTTTTAGCATATTTGGTTTAATACTTAACAATGCATCTAAACATCTCTAATTTGGGGGGGCGGGGTGGTCCAGGATACTTCATGGACAAGGTAGGATTCCTTAGCCCCTCCTCCTCTTCAAGGGTCTGGGATGAAAACCGTGTTGAGGACAGAAGAGATGCTCAGTGTGTTGGGGAACTGAGGTGGGGTAAGGTCTCCCCAGCACCCAAGGGGTTCTCTCTTCTTCTCATGATCATTGGGGCTGGTGGCCCAGGGGGCTCTTACTCCTCAGAGACCACGTGGGCTCTAAGCCCAACCACACTGTTGCTGTAGGCAAAGTCATCACCATACCAAGAAATGACCTTGACAAAATGGTCACAGGAGCAAGGCCAACCCCAGCACTGACCGAAGGAGAGCAGGTGCCACTGTTAAAGTTACAGGAGCCAACCTGGTCCTCAGTGTGGCCCGGGGTGTTCTTTAGGGAGAACTCTGATGTCTGCTTCACCACCTTTCCTTAAAATAGTTACTTATGTATCACATTTATTCATTTGGCTGCACCAGGTCTGTTGCAGTAAGCAGGGTCGTTAGTTGCAGCCTGTGAAATCTTAGTTGAGGCACGTGGGATCTACTTTCCTGCCAAGGTTTTGAACCCAGGTCCCCTGCAGTGGTAAAGAATCTGCCTGCAATGCAGGCAATGCAGAAGCAATCCCACTCTTGTGCGTGTACCCCAACAAAACTAGAATTCAGAAAGATACACACACTCCTATGTTCATAGCAGAACTAGTCACGATAGCCAAGACGTGGAAACAACCTAAATGTCCCTCAACAGATGAATGGATAAAGAAGATAAGGTACATATATACAGTGACATACTCTGCTCAGCCGTAAGAAAGAAACAAATCATATCATTTGCAACAACATGGAGGGACCGAGAGGTTATTATACTAAGTGAAGTAAGTCACGAAGAGAAATACAAACGCCATATGATGTTATTTGTATGTGAAATCTAAAATACGACATAAATGAACCTACCTATGGAGCAGAAGCAGACTGAGAGAACAGACGTGTGGTTGCCAAGGCGGAGGGATGGACTGGGAATTTGGGGTTAGCAGATACAAGCCATCACATATACAGTAGATAAACAACAAGGTCCTAAATGTAATGTCCTGGGATAAAATGTAATAGAAAAGGACACACACAAAAATGTATATACGTACATGCTGTGCTTATTCACTCAGTTGTGTCCAACTCTTTTCAATTCCGTGGACTACAGCCCGCCAGGCTCCTCTGTCCATGGGGATTCTCCAGGCAAGAATACTGAACTGGATTGCCATACCCTCTTCCAGGGGATCTTCCCAACCCAGGGATTGAACCCAAATCTCTTGCATTGCAGGCAGATTCTCTACCAGCTGAACTATGAGGGAATCCTCATATAAGTATACAACTGAGTTACTTTGCTATAGAGCAAAACTACACTTTGCTGTAGAGCAGGAAAAAAAAAAATAAGAGGGATGGGGTAACATGAAAAGCAGTATGTGACAAGAAAAAAAAAAAAGGTTTTTCCCATCGGTGGCCCCTCTAACCAGTGCGGATGATCCCTCAGGTCAGCAGTACTTCACATGTGGCTGATACAAGGAAGCCTCAGACCAATCCCTTTAAAGAAAAGTGAAAGTGTTAGTCGCTGAGCAGAGTCTGACTCAATGGACTGTAGCCCACTAGCCTCTTCTGTCCATGGAATTCTCCAGTCAAGAATACTAGAGTGGGTTGCCATTTCCTTCTTCAGGGGATCTTCCTGACCCAGGGATTGAATCTGGGTCTCCTGCATTGCAAGCGGATTCTTTACCATCTGAGCTACCATGGAAGTCATCACCCCTCTCAGCCTCGCACTAAATTCCATCAAGAGCATGGGAACAGTCCTCAACAGCCTATATGACAGATGCAAAGTTTACAAAGCTTGGGTTGACAAGAACATGAGTGAAAAATAAATTCTAGCAGAGTTTTGATGATGGTGTCATTTGCTGGCTGACATCTGAAAATCACTGGCAGTGTTTTAGGGCATATTTTGCTTCAACAACTAGGGAAGACGCTTTAATTGGTGCCCTTTATTTATCATTTTTGTTATTCATGTCCATGGAAAATTCTAGCATCTTCCACATTTCATCATCGGCAGCATACCAGACTAGCAACTGTTTCAATAGAGAGAAGCTTCTTCTCTCAATCAGGAAACATGTTTTATTGCTTGGAAGATTGCTCTCCATGAATGTTACCCAGTAAATCTTAATACGATTTTATAGATTAGAGCTATCCCCCTCAAAATTGATTTTTCTATCATCCCATTTTAAAGGGTTAGTCAACACTGAATGAGTGCTCATGTATCTCAAATTCTATATGACACAGGACTGGGTTTCCTCAGGGGTGATAAGAAACAGATGGAGTCGTTGTACACAGTATGCATTATTATTATTTTTTGAAATCAGAATTTTTAAATTAACTTCTCCAGAGTGATCTGGTTGCTTCTATTTATTTTTTACTGTGGTAAAATATATATAACATAAAACTTGCCATTTTAAGTGTACAGTAGCATTAAGTACATCGACAGTGTTGTGTAATCACCACTATCTACCCCAAAAACTTTTCATCACCCCAAGCAGAAACTCTGTAATCATTAAACAATAACTTCCCATTTTCCAGGCAGCCACCATTCTATTTTCTGCTTCTATGAATTTGCCTCACCTAAACATATAGGTGGAATCCCATAATATTTGTCCTTTTGTGTCCGGCTTATTTCACTTAGCAAAATGTTTTCAAGGTTCACCCATTTATAGTACATGCTGGATCATGGGCTAGGACTTCATCATTTCTTTTTAAGGCTGAATTATATTCCATTGTATGTATACACCATATTTTGTTTATTCGTTCATCTGTTAGATATTTGGTTTGCTTACATCTTTTGACTATTTTGAATGATGCTGCAGTGAACACTGGCATACAAGTGTCCACTTGACTCTCTTCTTCCTGTTCTTTTGGGTATAATCCCAGGAGTGTATTCCTGCCTGGAGAATCCCATGGACAGAGGAGCCTGGCAGGCTAGAGTCCATGGGGTCACAAGAGTCGGACACGACTTAGTGACTAAACCATCACCACTATTCCTAGCAGTGGAATTGTTTGGTCTTATGGTAATTTTATGTTTAGCTTTTGAAACACCACCAAACTGTTTTCCATAGAAGTTGTTCCATTTTACATTCTCATTAGCAAGGTACAAGGGTCCCAGTTTCTCCACATCCTTGCCAATGCTTGTTATTTTCTGTTGTTATTGGGATAGTGGTACCATTTCCATCCTAGTGACTGTGAAACAGATTGTGAATCAAAACACAATCTCATTGCAGTTTGATTTGCATTTCCTTAACGCCTGGTGAGGTTGAGCATATTTTCTCAGGTGCTCATTAGCCACTCACATAGCTTCTTTTTCAATATTGTTTTGGCTATTTGAGACCCTTCGAACTTCCATGTGAATTTGAGGACATTTGCAAAAAAGGCCATTGACATTTTGATTGGGATTTCAAGGACTCTGTCAATTTGGGAAATATTGACATCTTAACAATATAAGTCCTCCAATCTATGAACACAGCACATCTCTCCATTCATTTAGGTGTTTTTTCGCTTGAGTAAAATGTTTTGTAGTTTTCAGAGCACAAGTCTTACATCTTCTTGATTAAATTTATTCCTAAGCATTTTATCCTTTCTGATGCTAGTATAAATTGAATTTTAAAAATTTGGAATTTTTGAATGTACTGTTTGATGAGTTTTAGCAAATTTATACTATTGTGCGAGGCTCATCACGATCTAGTTTTAGAATGCTTTCATCACCCCAAAACATTCCCTGTGTGTACTGCAGTCAGTCCTTGCTCTCACCTCTTTATCCTAGGCAACCTCTGATCTGTTCTCTTTCTCCACATTTTTTTCTGTTCTGGACATACAAGCAGGTGCTTATATTTATATAAAATGCAATGATTGATATAGACAATGCAACATCCATCTTAGGACTCAAAAACAACACACATCCTGGCCAGTCCAAATGACCTCATCTCTTATGGTATCAACTGGTTAAATAAGATCTTGGCTCATCTTTATGTTTGAAAGGAAAGGAAAGTTAATTGCACAGTCGTGTCCAACTCTTTGGGATTCCATAGTCTGTAGCCCACTAGGTCCTCTGTCCATGGAATTCTCCAGGCAAGAATACTAGAGTGGGTTGCCATTTCCTTCTCCAGGGGATCTTCTCTACCCAGGGATTGAACCTGGGTCTCCTGCACTGCAGGCAGATTCTTTACCAACTGAGCGACCAGGGAAGCCCCGCTTATGCCTGAGGAAGATATCAATAGCCAGGCTAACCAGAGCAGGCTCTGAGGGGGTTAGTTCTTGAGAAAACACCAAGGGATGTGTCTATCCTTCCAGGTAGCTGAGGCTTGCAAGCATGCACTGAGTTCCTATTGGACAAATCTACTGCAGAGAGAGACTCAGGAGAGAGGACCATTACGGTTCTTTCACTTTCTTCAAAATCCCAAATTACAGATGTTGTCCAGCCACCATTTAGAATCCATTAGAAACTGCTGTGTGTGGTTAGCTTATTAGAATAAAGTCATCCTGGGAGTGAGGTTCAAGAGCTGCAATCGTGTGAAATGTGAGGTTGCATTATTATAAAGTGGATGAAATGAAAACAGGGGCTGTGCAGAGCAGAAGCGCCAATCACTGACTGCCAATACTGGATTCAAATACAGCTCCACGGTCCAAACCTAAATCCTCTGGATGATGCCCAGGCATCATAATAACTACAGGGTTTTCTACACTCCCCTTCCCCTGAGCCTTTGTTGATCTTCCCTTTGAATTCCCAAGACCTCACATTTATGTTTTTGTTCAACAGTTCTCCTAAGGAGGGTCGAGCCATTGCAAACAATGACTCAAAGTGCTTTCATTAGCTCAGATAAAAGGCTCAGTTACTTTAACCTACTTCTTCCTGCCAACTACAAAAGCAACAGGAGGCTCAGATGTTACTAGGAGTTGCTAAGAAGCACTTTGCTATTGAAAAGAATAAGACAACCAGGTTTCTTAGAAGACATCAAAATCTTTTCTCCTGAAGGGTTTATGAATTGTTTAAAGGGTGGGAGATGGAGTTGTATTTTCCCTTGGGATAAGGGCCTGAGAACCTGGGAGTTTAAAATTAACTAGGTAAATATTGAATCAGAATTCACTGGAGCTGCTGCTGTGTCCTTGTCAGCTTTCAAGGATATAACAAATATTTATCAAGGACCTACTATGTGCTTGGCACTGGACTAGGTGCTGGGGATACAGCAATGAACAACATGGGCAAAAATCCCTGCTTTTCTTTTATTTCGGTGGGAAAAGACCACACAATAAACAAAATAGATAGAAAATATATGTGGTACATGGTGCTAAGGAGAAAACTAGAAAAGGGGAGAGACAGAGAGTTCTAGGTGAGGAGGGGTAATCAATACCTATGATTTTAAATAGAGTGGCTGTGGAAGGCTCCACTTAGAACGTGGGAACTGAGGGAAGACTTACTTGAAAGAGCTGAGGGAACCATTCATGCAAGCATCTGGGGAACAAGCAGGCCCGATAGAAGGCTCAAAGGCCCTGATCTGGGAGCGAGCCTGGTATAAGCAACACCCAGGAGCCAGGAGGACCAGAGGAGAGACAGAGAGGGAAACTAGGAAGAGATGAGGCAGAGGGCAATGGGGAAGAGGCAGGTCACTGGGGCCTTACAGGCCATTAGGATGACTTTCGCTTTGTCCCAGAGTGGGATGGGAGCCATTGGAAGCTTTTGAGCAGAAGAGGGACATGATCTGACTTAGGTCTTGAGTTTTTTTTTGTCTCTGGTTGCTCTATTGACCGAACTGGTTAAGATACTTGGCATCCTGCTGGGTACACAGTATACACTCCATGAATGCCCATGTTTTGGTGCCTTCCAAATACATGCAAGTTATCCTTGATTGAAATTTGGAACACTTACTCATATAACTCTACAGCCCCAAAGTAGCACTTTCATTAACGTGTAGATAGTTTGCGATTGTTCAGCCATTCATTCGTTTACCAAATTTTTATTAACGGGTGCCACAAGGAGCCAGCCACTGTTTTAAGCACTGAGGACTCAGTGATGAGTGAATAAGCTAGAAAAAGTCCATGCCTCAATGGTGCTTTCATTTGAGTGATAGGAGGGCAGAAAACAAACAAAGAATACATAAATAAACAATTACACATATAACGTCAGGTGGTAACAAGTGCTAAGAAGATAAAGTACATAACAGGTTACTGAGTGGGGGCGATTTCCAATGCAATGGTCAGTGAGGTACTTCTTTAGCTCAACAATAGCTGTTCAGTTCTCAATGAATCAATGAACATGAGTTTGAGCAACCTAAGGGAGATAGTGAAGGACAGGAAGCCTGGTGTGTTGCAGTCCACGAGGTCGAAAAGAGTCGGATCCCACTTAGCGACGGAACAGCAACTCTATGGGCAGGCTTTGCACTAGGTTCTGAAGCATTTTCTATACAATCTCTGCCCTCAAGGGACTTACAGTCTGTAGGAGGCAAAATTCTATGGTGGCCTCTAATATTCCTGCCCCTGGTGCACTCACCCTGCATAAATCCCCAAGACTTGTGACTATGATATGAGAATCACTCCTTTGATTGGGTCTTGTTGTATGGCACAGCTAAGAAAGAGAGGTTATCTGCTGAATCTGACTAAATCATGTATGCTCACCCTGAAGAAGAAATTGAAAGCAAGAGAGGGACTCAATGCCAGGAAGGTTCTCTGCTGCTGGTTTTGAAGATGGAGGGGGACACAGGGGAATAGCTTCTGAAAATGTAGAGTGACTTGAGGGGAACATATCAAGAAGACAGAGACCTCAGTTCTACAACCATAGGAATTGAATTATGTCAACAACCTGAGCGAGCCTCAGAGCAGATTCTTCACCAGCCAAGTCTCCAAATCAAGCCCAGCTGACACCATAATTTGAGCCTTGTGAGAGCCTGAGCTGAGAACTTGGCCATGGTGTGTCTGATTTTCACACTGGCAGAACTATGATATAATAAATCAGTATTATTTTAAGTAGCTAAATTTGTGGTAATCTGTTATTTAACAATAAAAACAAAGATAGACTCTGATAAGACTTCTGATTTCTGATCCAGCATATAAGAAGCTAAAAGTCACTTCTCTATCCTAATGACAAGTAAAAAACTGAACAAACTTGAAAATCAACTCCTTTTAAATCTGTAAGAGATGGAAGGTCACAGGACAAACTGGTGCCCCCAGAATTAGACAGACTGACAGGCAAATACAAAGAATCACAACTTACTGGAGCAGAAACCTTTGCGGGGACCAGAGCTGGAGTAGGAAACTTGAGCTGTAGTTGACAAATTGCTGGAGGCTCCATGTGGACAAGACTAAGAGATAAAAACTCCAGAGGGACCCAGTAATTGGGAGACACTCCACATTTTTGTGAGCTTTGCCTTCAGAATCTCTAGCAGGTCCTCACAGTGAGTTTCAGAGAAAAATCCCCTTGTGATTCCAGCAGAAGAGGAAAAGCAGTCATTTTGAAATACACCTGAAATGCATTATGCTCTTAGCAAGCTCTGTTCTCAGGAGAAACTATTTAACCAGAGCTAATCTACTGGGGTTTTATCAAAGACTAACTGATCTTGGGAGAGGAGAATACTTAACTAGCTGGCTCGAGTCTTCTACAGAAGAGAAACACCCAATTCCAGAGCCCACTCCAGTCATCCTGCCCTACTTGAAGAGTAGGAGGGAAACTGAGAATTATGTGTGAAGTTCACAGTTCAGAGGCATAGGTGCACCAAAAAACCAAGGCCCAGGACTTCCATGGCGGTCCAGTGTGTTCCCACTGCAGGGGATGTGGGTTTCATCCCTGGTTGGGGAACTAAGATCCCACGTGCAAGGAACGGCCAAAAAAAATTTTTTAAAGAAAAGAAAATAGACTAAGTCCTAATCATAGGATGATAAAAAAAAAAATGCTCCCCTTTCTGTCACCCCTTATCACCACATCACTGAAAGCCTGTTTATAGGAATTGTTTCTTTTTTAAAACTCAGTACACCACATCCAGCATTGAATGAAAGATTACAAGGCAGACTAAAAGGCAAAAAACACAGAAGAAACAAGAGCAAGCAGGAGATTAGGCTGAGGTATCACAGAGAGGTTAAAATTATCAGGCCAGGAATTTTAAATAACTATGATTAATATGCTAAGGGGTCTAATGGAAAAAATAGACATCGTGCAAGAATAGGCAGGGTGGGGGTTTTCCTCACAGTTCAGTGGTTAAGACTCTGTGCTCCCAATGCATGGGGCCTGGGTTTGGTCCCTGGGGGGCAGAAACTAGATCCCACACACTGCATGCTACAGTGAAGATCCTGCATGCCACAGTGAAGATCAAAGGTCTTGAGTGCTGCAGCTAAGACGCAGTGCAACCAAATAAATAATAATTTTTTTAAAAAAAATCAATAACAAAGATATTAAAACCTTTTAATTTTTTCTTCTTTTTCTCCAGGAACATGGTACATTTTCAGTTCCATGGCACTTCCCCATGCCTCCTACTGATGCTTCATGGAATTTCCTTCCAAATAAACTAGAGTCTTAGGGTCTGCAAAGGAAGAACCCAAGTAGGGCTAGCTTCATGTGTGTGTGACCTGTGAAAGACCTTGTGTCCGATTTAACACTCCACTGTTGCCATCTTGAAATTATTAATGATTCATAAACAAGGAGCCCCATGTGTTTATTTCACACTGGGTCCTGCAAATTATATAGTCAGTCTTGAACGCAACTTAAGACAGTGGTCTAGCCTTCCATTTAGGATTGGGGTCCTTAACACCTGCTGTGTTATTCCTGGGCTCTGCAATTATGATTCATCATTCTACTACAAACGCATGATTGAGAACTTAAGAGAACAACTGAATTTCACTCTTCTGTTAGGGGTCACACTTTGTGCTGTAAGACTTTCATTGGTGGTCACATAGCTTGGGTTGGGATTATTCCTTTAAGTCAAAAGAAAGCTTATTATATTTGTAATGTGTTATCACTGATGCTCCATCGGCCCTGTGCTCATTATTGCAATTCCACACACTTTTATTTTCCTACAGAAAAATTTCCAAAGATTTCCACATCTTTGGGCCCTTCCTAGCAATTTCTGAATGTGTAGTGGCATTTCCCATGGGAATAGTCAATTGGCTCAGATTCTTCTGTTTCTCATCCTATTTGTATTAATATAGACTCTCAAACCATAAAAATCTGTTCTCATGAGGAAGTAATTGAAAAAAAAAAATGTGGGGGATTGTTTCTGTGGCACTGGGCCTGCTCTGAATGATGAAATACGTCGCTTAAAATTCAGACTTTGGCCAAAAGAGGGAACTCTTCTCATTTGTTGGTTGGCCAGACCAAAGCATTTCACACCTCAAGGGGGCTGTGCTTTGAATTGATGGGCAATCCTCTCCCTCAGAGTCATCACACCTCTTCAAGAAAGCTTTCTACTTTCCAGATTTAACATCAACAGATACATACCTTACTTTTCCCTCTCATCCCACAATAATCAAATAAGATAGTTTCAGCCTTTTCAACTAAAAGTCTCCCAACAGAATGTCTAAACATTAAGGAATTATTGAGTGTGGGTGGAAAGTAGAATACAAATGCTCTAAATGTCAAATGGAAAAAATAGAGATTTCTGCATGGAGGGAAAGGTAGACCAGATGAACTTCTGCTAATTTCAGAGTTAATAAACTGGTCAGCTGAAGAATTGGTGCTTTTGAACTGTGGTGTTGGAGAAAACTCTTGAGAGTCCCTTGGACTGCAAGGAGAATCCAACCAGTCCGTGCTAAAGGAGATCAGTTCTGAGTGTTCATTGGAAGGACTGATGTTGAAGCTGAAACTCCAATACTTTGGTCACCTGATGCAAAAAGCTGACTCATTGGAAAAGACCTTGACGCTGGGAAAAGTTTGAGGGCAGGAGGAGAGGGGACAACAGAGGATGAGATGGTTGGATGGCATCACCGACTCAATGGACATGAGTTTGGGTAGACTCGGGGAGTTGGTGATGGACAGGGAGGCCTGGTGTGCTGCAGTTCATGGGGTCACAAAGAGACAGACATGATTGAGCAACTGAACTGAATTGAACAGGGAAACTACAAAGGGCAACAGCCAAAAGGCCTTTGGGGAAGTAAAGTCTCTGGGAAAATCTAGAAAACAACATGCTGATGTAGCCACATGGAAATGGTTGATGGGAATCTCTGCGGTAGATACAGACTTATCCTTAGTCTCAACACTGTGTTTTCTTCCCTTCTTGGCTTTGCTCATGGTGGCTCTTCTACCAGCCCCCTTCAGCTAGTCACTCCCCCTCATCCCTCTAAGCCTTTCTCTTGATGTAATTTCCTCCAGGAAGCCTTCCCTGTCTGCTCCTGCTGCCTGGTCCTGGATTGGGCCACAATGATTCAGCACTGCTCCACAATGCTCCCCAAACTCACTGCGCATGGGTCTTTGTTCAAACAGGCTGTCTACTGTGACTCCCCCCACTGGACTGTAAGCTCCTTGGGAGCAGGTGTGATGCCTTATTTTTCTTTAACTTTTGTGCACAGTTGCAGCTTCTTACTAAGCCTTGGTGGGATGACCATCTGATTGGCTTCACTGCCTGATCTCCTTCCCAAGAACTATGGCCACCAGAGCCTTCCCAAGGACGAGGATGTAAAGGAAGAGGCGCTGGCTACACAAGAGCTCAGAAAGCGAACTCGCGCTGGTGAATGAAAACGGCAGCTGGTCAAAGCTCAAATGTGATCTGAAGGAGCACATTTGCGATCAGACCACACCCGTGGACTTGGCTAGTTCTTCCTTATTTGAGGGTGTGTCGCTTCCTTTTGTCGGATGTCACACTCGCCCCATGAGGAGGAGGAGCTGTTTGTTCCTATTTTTAATGTTTTGTTTATACATTCTAATTTTAACGAAGTAAGTGCCTGGAAGGTCCCTGAGCCTCCTATACGGTGAAGGACTTGCATTACAGTTATAAGGGTCTCTAGGTACAATGGACTTAAATGAATACAAGGTCTGAAGGTTAACACAACACAGCCACTCAGTTCACCACTCGCTAGGCTTTCCTGACAAATGCCAAAGTGGACAGATTCTGGGAGCTGGTAGAGCCCTGGGCTTTCAGTTAGAACTGGATTCAAGGAATTCCCTGGTCCAGGGGTTAGGACTCTGTGCTTTCACTGCCAGGGGCCCAGGTTCAATCCCTGGCTAGGAAACTAAGATCCTGCTAAGTCATGTGTTTCAGTCTAAAACAAACGAACAACAAACTAGTTCCACGTTCTAGTTTTCCCAGCATTTAGGCAAGTCACTTCAGTTCAGTTCAGTCACTCAGTCATGTCCGACTCTTTGCGACCCCATGGACTGCAGCACGCCAGGCCTCCCTGTCCATCACCAAACTCCCAGAGTTTACTCAAACTCATGTCCATTGAGCCGGTGATGCTATCCAACCATCTCGTCCTCTGTCATCCCCTTCTCCTCCCACCTTCAAGCTTTCTTAGCATCAGGGTCTTTTCCAATGAGTCAGTTCTTCGCACCAGGTGGCCAGAGTATTGGAGTTTCAGCTTCAACATCAGTCCTTCCAATGAATATTCAGGACTGATTTCCTTTAGGATGGACTGGTTGGATCTCCTTGCAGTCCAAGGGACTCTCAAGAGTCTTCTCCAACACCACAGTTCAAAACCCTCAATTCTTCGGCACTCAGCTTTCTTTATAGTCCAACTCTCACATCCATACATGACTACTGGAAAAACCACAGCCTTGACTAGACAGACCTTTGTTGGCAATCTCCCACCGATAACTTTAAATGGCATACTTTATATACAAATACTTAAAGGGAGATAATCAGTGTTTCCTCCTTTGTCTCTGTACCTGTTTGCCTCCAGGTCACTCACTCAGCAGCCTCTCTCTGCAGCCACTCTTTGAAGACTGTCTCAATTCTCTCAGTGGCTTAAGAATCACCTTGTTAAAAGGCAGTTCCTGGGCCGCACCTCTAAAGACCACGGAACAGTGGGCCTGGGTTACAGCCCGGAAAGTGGCATTTTTAACAGCTATCTCAGATAATTCCAAGTCAGGTGGCTAGCTGTCCACATTTCTGGAAGCACAGTTTGAAAACTTAAAAGTCTTTCTTTGTCTTAGCACTAAGATGACTTCCCTTTCATTGGCAACAGCCTGAAGAAAAACCCCTTTACAACAAAATATTTAATTAGGTGCCCTGCTGAGGAAGTGCTGAGGTTAAAAAAATAAAAGACAGTAAGCTGAGGAGGTGTGGAAGTGGTGGAAGAGGGTGGGGAAAGCTGGTGGTTTCCACGGGCCTACAGAATGCTGTCCACACTCCTTGGGGAGTGTGAGCAGGGAGGAACTGAGCAGACAGCTTCTGCTGGACCTGGAGATGCAGGTGGTGAGACTGACGGGAGAACTTCCAGCTTCATCACCAGGACTTAGAGTGCATGCTGAGTCGCTTCAGCTGTGTCCGACCCTTTGTGACCCCCATGGACTGTAGCCCGCCAGGCTCCTCTGTCCATGGAATTCTTCAGGCAAGAATACTTACATGGGTTGCCATGCCCTTCTCCAGGGCATCTTCCAGACCCAGGGACTGAACCCATGCCTCTTATGCCTCCTGCATTGGCAGGCAGATTCCTCACCACTACCACCACCTGGGAAGCCCCAGAGCTTAGAAGCATGACTTCATTTTCTTCATTTATGGGCTATAAATTCCCTCTCCATCACATCCATTCAGCTGTAAACATCAGTACTCATACACAGCCTTAAGCCAAACAGAAGAGGCTTTGCTATCACCCGTGGTTTAGGGTGGCCCAGTCCCTGTGGCTTCATTAGAATGGGAAAGGGAGGGGTGAATAAACATCTGCTCAGCCTACCCCTTGCAAAATCCCTGAGACTCAGAAAATCCTGGGGGTCTTGGGCTGCCTCGTCTTGCCAGGTCCTCAGGCCATTTTGCAAAGAACACCTGGCAGGGGTTCCCGTGTAGGCTGACAACTATCTAGGTGCTGGCTCTTGCTGGAGTTTCTCTCTCGATTCTTATTTCCCACCCTTCCTCCTCTTTCTGAACACCACAGGGATCTGAAGTTCACTGCTCTTTGAAGAAGTGCAGTATGCTGCTTTCAGGGTTCTCCCACCCATGCAGCTTCTTCTCCTGTGTTCTCCACCACCACGTCTCAAGTACGGAAGCCAGGTGGTTTTCTCAGCTCTGCATCTATTTGGTGAACATTTTTTCAATTGTGGCAAAATACACGCAATACCAAATTTACAGTCTTAAGCATCTTTAAGTGTACTGTTCAGAAGTGGTGAGTATATTCATTGTTGTGCAGTCCATCTCCAGAACTCTTTTCATCTTATGAAACTGAGACTCTACACCTATTAATCAACTCCCTGTTACCCTCTTCTCCCAGGCCCTGGGTACTCGCATTCTGTATTCTGTCTCTGTGGATTTGGCTGAGACATACAGTATTTGCTCTTCTGTGACTGGCTCATATCAGTTGGCATCATATTCTCCCGGTTTGTCCATGCTGTCACATGTGTCAGAATTTCCTTCCTTGTTAAGGCGGAATCACATTTCATTGTATGTATAGACCACATTTTGTTGATCCATTCATCTGTCAGTGGACACTTAAGTTGCTTCCACCTTTGGGCTATTGTGAATACTGCTGGTTTGAAGACGGGTGGACAAATCTCTCTTCAGATCCTGTTAGCAATTCTTTCGGGTTCCTTGCCAGAAGTGGAATTGTTGGTGGCCCAGATGGTGAAGAATCTGCCTGCAATGCAGGAGACACGGGTTCAGTCCCTGGGTCAGGAAGATCCCTTGGAGAAGGGAATGGCAACCCACTCCAGCATTCTTGCCTAGGAAATCCCAGGGACAGAGGAGCCTGGCTGCCTATACTCTAGGGGGTTGCAAAGAGTCAGACACACCGAGCGACTTCCACTTCAACTTTTTTCACTTTTCATGGTAACTCTCTGTTTAATCTTGTTAGAAACTACAATATTGTTTCCCACAGTGGCTGCACCATTTTACATTCTAACCAGCGGTGCACAAGGGTTCCAATTTCTGCCCACTCCAACAGCACTTTCTATTTTCTGATTTTTTAATAGTAGCCATCCTAATGGGTATGAGGTGGTATCTCATTGTGATTTTCACTGGCATTTTCCTAATGGTTAGCAATGCTGAGCTTCTTTTCGTGTGCTTGTCTGTCATTTGTGCATCTTCTTTGGAGAAATTCAACAAACGTTTCTTTGTCATCTGCGGGTTGCCTATCTAATGGCTATTTCCCCTTGTCCTCTGGCTGACCTCTGATTTCACTTCTCCCTGATGTGGTTCGGGGATAAATCCTGATTCATCTAAGCCAGTGGTTCTCAATCCTGGCTAATCCCGTGTGTTACCTGAATGATGCCCTGGAAACCTCTGGATTTATGATTGTTAGTGGTGTGTCCAAGGCCAAAATTTCTATGTAGAAAAGAGGTAATATTGCTTGTATTATGCTATGCATGAAAAAGAACACTCTAGTCCAAGGAAGGAAAAGAAGACCAACAAAAGGTTACTTGAATGCTTACAAAGTGATTAATAATGCCCTAAGAAGAGTGTGAGCTAATAACTGGCCATTGGAATTCGCCACTGGGGCCATGTTTATCTATGATGATAGAAGAAAGGATCAGAGCCATGGTTTTGAACAGACTTCAGCCCTGGACTCTCATGGTGAAAGTCTGGTTCTCTACTGTCCAAGGGTTTTAGGTTTCATTCAGATCACAGGAGAGGCAGAAAACTGGAAACCTTGGCCAAGCTGGGCTATCAAGAGCTAGACCAGTGCTTCCCTGGTGGTCTGCCCTGCAGTGCAGGGGACATGGGTTCAATCCCTGGTCCAAGAAGACCCCACATGCCATGGAGCAACTAAGCCTGTGCACCACGAGTGAGCCCATGTACCCCTACCACTGAAGCCCTTGAGCTGTGTTCCACAAGAGAAGCCACCAGAGCTTGACACCGCTGGACAAAGCCCATGAGCAGCAATGAAGATCTGGCACAACCAAAAAGTAAATAAATAGAGAGCCAGACCAGAACTGAAAGCATCCCGAACTGAATCCTATATCTGCCTCAAACCTTCCCTGTGGTTCCCAGCCAAGTCCTGAAATCTGGGTCAGTTACAGAGTTTAGATGCAACACTAGAAAGGAAAGAAGTTGAGTTCATAGACCACTCTGAGTCCAAAGCACATAAGTTTTTAGAGATTAAATTTAACACCTTGATGTGATACCTGAGCCCAAACGAGTAACTTAGTTAAACTAATGGCCAGGCAGGTAGTACTGATCAGATTACCTGAGGCTCAGGTATATAGCAGAAGTAACCTTCTTTAGCTTCTTCTTTCCTGGATCTGGGTGTTATCAGATCAGGCATCATTTCTGCTACAGTCTTCTTCAGTTGCACCTAGAGAGGGCCTTCCGAGTATGCGCCGCCTAGCACCACTCAGTGAGTCCCAGAGGCATGGCTGGATGGCTGGATGAGAGGTATATGGGGTAGTCATGGCTGGTTGTAGCTCTCTACCTATTTCCAGCTAGAGTCTATGCTCCTTATGGACAAATCCCAACACATACCAAAATGCTTAAAGATGACACATGGTCAGCTGCTAGCTGACATCCCTGTGTGACAAGATAGCCATAGGGAGGTCTGATTCAATATAAAATAGTAACAGGGTTATGTATGTCTCTAGGAAACCATTAAAATAGAAGACGAAAAGTCTACTTACCATCAACATTTCAGAATTTGCTTTCTGATTTACTCTTACAGATAGCATCAAATTTTGAAATGAACATGGATGAGTATAAAGTTTATCCAAACTTCTGTGTGTGTGCTCAGTCATGTCTGATTCTTTGGGACCCCCATGGATTGTTGCCCGCCATGATCGTCTGTCCATGGGATCATCCAGGCAAGAATACTGGAGTGGGTTGCCATTTCCTACTCCAGGGGATCTTTCCAACCCAGGGATTGAACTCGCATCTCTTGCATTGGTAGGGAATTCTTTATCACTAGTGCCACCTGGGAAGCCCATCAAAAGTGCTACCTGCCAATAATTCACATCTGGCCTTGGAAATGGCTTGTTTTGCTTTGTGGTCTCCACAATGAAGCCACAGGCCTGAAACTCCTCAAAAAACGTGATTTGTGTAGGATGCATCTCAGTTTCAGAATGAATGGGAAAAATCCTGGGGGAAAAAGCATGAGGAGAAAAGTTTATGAGGTGTTCATTCACTTGAATCAGCATGAATGCAGGTTCTGACGCCATTTATTTGACAAAAGAAGCATGGTACTACTCGAAACCCTACCATGAAGTCTGTAAAGAACCTTTAAAATTAGAGGATTTAAAATCTTAAAACTCTAAATGAAGAGAAATCATACCTATATGTAAAGTATGTTCAGAATTACTGCTAGAATTTTGTGGATACAAAAAGGCAGATGTAGAAAACACAGAACACTCGAGAAAGATGAAAGACAGCAACCCACTCAGAGATGACGGGCGGGGCTCTTAATCAGAGAGGCTGACTCTCCCAGTCAAAGTATAAATGCTGAGACTTCCCTGATGGTCCAGTGGTAGGGACTCTGGGCTTCCACTGCAGAGGGCATGGGTTCAATCCCTGGTCGGGGCACTAAGATCCCACAAGCAGTGCTCAAACAACAGCAGGAACAACAAAGCAGAGTACAAGTGAAAGTGTAAATGCCACCTTGGACAGAGAGCCACCTTGTCCAGAGAGAGAAGGTTGAACGCGGGGCTGGAACTGGCTGGCTGGTGAGACACCTGATGTCTGGAGAGAGCTCCCAGTGGCTGGATAATATGCAGAGAAGTTTCACTGCTGGGCTGTTCCTGGGAAGGTGAGGAGGACTCAACAGAGGGGGACAGGGGCTCTCGTGGCATTTCTGGGCAAGCCCTGGGAGGCATCGGTACAAGCTGCCCTTTCCCACGAGCCCACCTCGGGGGCCGGATACACTGAGATACAACTAAGTCAAGGCCGATCTGACTGAGCCCAGGTTGGTCATTGTTCCCTAAACCTGCAAGAGACACCAGCTCACTGGAGCTCTTTACCCCTCCCTCACCCTCTCCCCCACCCTCCTGGAAAAAAAGGCCACACACAAAGACTGAAAGAAGGGGAATTATCACTGGAAAGCACCCCAAATGTAGGAACTTGGGGTGACAGAAGACTGGGAGGGAGGATGAGAATTGAAGGTAAATTAAAAAATGAAGACCCAGAAATGAGACCACCAAAGAAAGGGGCAGAATGGGATCATGGGAAAAAAGGAAAAATGTGAAAATTCAGGCTGCCAGAACAGCATTTCCAACAGCAGACCTGGGGTCGGATAAGTTTGGAAAACACTGTACCCTGTATCTAACCATTCCCTTTATTTTGCAATTTATAAGGCAAAATAGCTTGCTGATGGCTTTGAGATCTATTGCAGTAAAGAAACCCACTTAACTCATAAATTTAATTAAACATAGAACCTCTTTTTCCACATTACCCCCTGGTAACATCCTGTAGGGCTAGAATTCTACACTGTATGTTTGTCACATGCTCATATACATTACAGTAAGATAAGTAAATACCGTGGTTTCAAGAAAAGTGTTTACTTATAGGAAAAAGCATGATAACAATGGGAAAACCAAACTAGGTTAGGAGTCAGCAGAGCTGACCTCAGCTGCTGACTCTCTGATTCTGCGCATCTATGTAGAAAAAACACCGTGTGCAGTTTATGTTGCTGAAAATCCAAAATCAGAGGGAATTCCAATGGCAGCGAGGTTTAGAATTCTGGTTTCTCTCCTAAGAAGATTAATCACTTGTCCAAGTTACTTAACCTCTCCGGGCTTCAATTTACTTATTCAGAAAGTGAGGGGCTTAGACGTCAAGATTTCAGTTATCCTGTATGTGTGGGTGTGTGTGGGTGCGCTAGCTCAGTCGTGTCTGACTCTTTGCGATCCCGAGGACTGTAGCCCGCCAGGCTTCTCTGTCCATGGGATTCCCCAGGCAAGAATACTGGAGATGGTGCTCGCTTTGGCAGCCCATATAGTAAAACTGGAACAATACAGAGAAGATTAGCATGGTCCCTTCACGCAAATTCCTGAAGCATTCCATATCTCTTGTTTTAAAAAAGAGAATACCGGAGTGGGTGGCCACTGCCTACTCCAGGTGATCTTTCCTACCCAGGGATCGAACCTGTGTATCCTGCATCTTCTGCACTGGTAGGTGGGTTTTTTACCATGGTGCTACCTGGGAAGCCCTTTCTATGATCTTACCAAACTTGAAAACCTTTTGTATCACAGGAGGTCTGATAATCAAAAAAAAAAAAAATCCTATCAATGGATAGCAGGTGACTCTCCTCCCATTCCTCAAAAAAATAAAATAAAATAAAGACAATGTAAGGACTTCCCTGGTGGTCCAGGGGTTAAGAGCCCGCACTTCAAAATGAAGTGGTCAGGGAACTAGGATCCCACATGCCACGTGGTGTGGCCAAACAAAGAAAAACGTTCAACAAACTTATTAGTAGCTTGACACATCACTCGAAACTCAAAGCAGCCAGTCATTTTCTTCTAGTGTGGATCTCTGAGTACAGACTGAAAGCCAGCTCTGTGCTGCCTTGACATAAGGTGTAAAGCAAAGCCCTTATAATATGAATATATGATGTCTTCTAGGAGCCTGACCTTGGACTGTCTTGAGGCTCCTTTAGATGAAAGTCACAGACACCCAGGTGGCTTCCCTGGTGGCTGGTGATAAAGAACCCCCCTACCGATGCAGGAAATGTGGGTTCCATCCCTGGGTCTGGAAGAGACCCCCTGCAGAAGGAAATGGCAACCCACTCCAGTATTCTTGCCTGGAGAATCCCATGAACAGAGGAGCCTGGAGGGCTTCAGTCTATGGGTACCCATGTATGACTTGTGTATGCCTATGTGAGCCTATGTGTAGGACTTGTCCTACAGTCAAGGGTCGGACACGGCTTAGCAACTAAACAATGACAACAATGCAGACACACAACTCAAACTGATTTTACAACAGGAAGCTTGTCAGCTCAGATAAACATGACATCCAGGGTGATACCCAACTTTGGGAATAGAAAAACTGGGAGACCCAGTGATGTTACACGGATGTCACCTTTCTCCAGCTTTCAGTTCTGCTTTCTTTTCTGCAGGCGTTGTTGTTGGGCAGGTTCTCCCTACGTGTGAGCACAGATGGCTTCCTGTGGGTCTAAGCTTCATGATCACTAACCTCTGTGCTTAAAAACAGAGGTACTGCCTTACCCCAAAATAGTTCAGGCCAAATAATGATTGCTAAGAGAGACTGAACACCTACCATGTGTTCTACGGCAGACGCATAAACTTACGTAGGCCTCACAAGTCTAGAAAGTGGGTACTATTAAATTTCCACTTTACAGAAAGAAACTAAGGCTCAGAGAGATTAAAGAGTTTATCTACTCTCTGTCTATGTGACCTTCAGCAAATTACTTAGCCTCTCTGTGCCTCAGTTTTCCCACCTGTAATAATGCCAATAGCAATGACTGGTTGGACAAAAGTTCCTTTTGGGTTTTTCTGTAAGACATTATGGAAAGCATCTTACGGACACACATAACATCTCACAGAAAAACTCGAATCGGGCTTTTGGCCAACCCGGTATTTCCTAGGCTATGATAAGGATGAAATGAGTCTGTTTAAGAACTGAAGGCTGGTACCCGGTGTAGAGTCTCTGCATCTAATGAGAAGCCATTCATTCTTGGTACCATTTCCACTTGCTGCTCTCTTATCCTCTGCCTCTGTCCCAGTAATGGTCCCAAAAAACTCAACCTCATACATTCGCTGGTTTCTAATATCATTAGGTAAGACAGCAAGTATCACCGTGGGTCACGGCTAAGGACGGAGGCAAAGATGCCTACAGCAGCCGAGCGAGAGCAAAGCTGGGGCCCAGATGTCATACTTGGGTTGGTATCATGGTGCTGAGGGTAAGAGTTCAGAGCCTAGATGGGAGCCAGTAGTGAGGCCTATGCCCTGGATGGCAGACCCCAGGCACCAGACAGGAAAACCTTTAACTGGAAGCCTCTTGTACTGCTCCTGGGGGGACGGGGGCCAACTTCAGAGCATGCCCACAGGAGAGCTGCAGGCAGGAGCCCTTCTCCCAGCGAGGGAGACAGTAATGAGTCGACCTGGTTGGGAGAGAGAGCATGGAACCCAGGCAAAGGTCATATCCTGACAGGAAGCCTTTCATTGATGGTGTGCACACGAAGAGATGCTACTAAGCAGTATTCATAAATTATTTGGCATGTTTTATAAAAAGATAGGCTCTTAATGACACACACCCTGGTACCCCCAGCCCCTCCAAAATACTTCCGATCTCGGTTGTGAAATAGCCCATCAAATCAACCCTCAATAATTGGAGAAGCTTTTCTCGTATTCTGACCAAGTGCTGGGTGCCTGGAGCCAAAACTCCTCTAATGTTTCATGTTTCTCCATCATGGTTCTTTGAAAGCAGTCCTCGTTACTGGCCTCTTTGACATACAGTTTATGGTTGATTAAAAATAGCTCCAGGTGAAAACCTGCAGTGTCTTTCTCTTGAATATTTTGCCTCTATTTGACCAGTTACTGCACAGGAGGGATGTCCCCTGAGTGGCTGAAGCTGGGGGAGCAGAGGACTCAAGCAATCAGCACCAAGATGCCCAGCAAGGTTCTGATTTAACAACAAAGCAGGTGTCAAGCAACGAGAGGTGTCAAGACCACAGGAAACAGGAGGACACTTCCAACAGCAAGCGTC
Source organism: Antilocapra americana (assembly GCA_007570785.1). NCBI lineage: Eukaryota > Metazoa > Chordata > Mammalia > Artiodactyla > Antilocapridae > Antilocapra > Antilocapra americana. Next base: position 9,373,008 of record ML664180.1, on the reverse strand, counting down.
TCTGTATCAGGGAAGTACGTGTTATGTCCACGTGACTCCTCCTCCCATAAAATCTGTCACGGCTACAATGATGGGAAAGGACTAAATGTGGGAGAGGATTATAAAATGTTTCACCATGAGGAGGATTTCATTGTGACAACAAATAAGCTTTGTTCAAAGAGGGCACTTTTGACCCCAGGCAGATATTAGAATACACGTATTACAGTGGTGTTTAGCTAAGTGTAAAAACATCAAAAAATACCCCGAGATGCTCAAAAACTCAGCTGAGCATCACTGACCGTCAGCTGTCATCTTGTCTTCTTTACATGGTCCCTGAACGCTGACAGGCTCCAGCAACAGAAAAATAGATCCTAACGTCGGGACCACGAAGGATCAATACTTAAGGACAGACGTTTTAGTTTTTTAGTTTGTTTTGGATGAAGTGACCAGCATGGATGACATCAATCAGTCTGGAATTCTAGGGTGATGTCCTCTCTTCCAGTATCTGTTCTGTTCTGGCCACCGGGCCCCTCTCCCCCCGCCCCACCCCTTCAGCTTGTGCTTTCTGGAGCACTCACCATCCTTTGCCGTACTCTTCTGATTAGCTTGTCCATCTCCACACCCGACCTCTGACCATCAGCGCCTGGGAACCTCACAGCTTCGCAGCTTGCTCAACACAAAACAACCACACAGGTAATAGTCAATGATAAAATGCTTGTCAAAAAAAAAATCAAAGAAATTTAAAAGGTTTTTTAAATTGATTAACTTCCTGTTCCAGTATGATTAAGTAAGCTCCAACTGGCCCATCTTCCTACAGAAAACAACCATAAACTCGGGACATACACACACCAAGAAATTTCTTGGGCCACTAGGTTTCACTGGCGAACTCTATCAAACGTTTAAGAAGAAATGACAACACTGTCACACAAATTCTTTCAGGAAATAAAGCTGGAAGGAACGTTTCCCAACTCATTTTATGAGGCCAGCACAACCCTAATGGTAAAACCTGACAAAGACATAACTTTCCCCTCTCCCCAAAAACCCTTATGAATATATTTTTGTCCATAATCAGAATGCATTTGAATATCCTCATGTGTTTGACTTGTACAGACGGTGCTTCTAGCAAATTTAGCAAATTCATATAATGTATTTCTTACTGACTGGTCAGAGAGGAAAAGTTACTAATTTTAAGATTTACATTTTAGTGTCCACCAGAGGGGATTGGTACAGTTTCGTGGAAATTAACTCCAAAATATAATGGAATTGGCCTTCCTGTATCATTACTTTTAGTCCATCCAGATTTATCCATCAGCAGTTTGAAAATGGAAATCGATTACACAGCAGGGAACCACACTATTTTACAATAACCCATAAGGGAAAAGAATCTGAAAAAGATGTATGTATAACTGAATCACTTTGCTATATATCTGAAACTAAAATAATAGTGTAAACCAACTATGGTGGTGGTTTAGTCACTAAGATGTGTCCGATTCTTGTGACCCCATGGACTGTGGCCCGCCAGGCTCCTCTGTCCACAGGATTCTCCAGGCAAGAATACTGGAGTGGGTTATCAGTTCCTTCTCCAGGGAATCTTCCTGACCCAGGGATCGAACCCTGGTCTCCTGCATGAAGGTAGATTCTTCACCGGCTGAGCTAGGAGGGCAGCCCATAAAACCAACTACATTTCATTTAACAGAAAAAAAAAAAAAGGCAACCCTGCCACCTCAGGAAAACAATCTAATTGGATCTCCTTGTTCCTTTTTCAGAAAAACTGTTCATCCAAGGCCAATGTGTAGGCTAGTTTCCTGATATAATGAATATATTTGCCGGGACACTGGCGGACAGGTTGCTCTTCGTATTGAGTGGGCACTCCTTTCCAGTTAGCTATGGGTAGAGGGTCAGGCGGTAGCAAACATGGCGGCCCAGGGCTAGCTCATCAGCAGGGCCTGTGAGGGACGGGAATGGGCTTTCTTAGAAGGGGTGGTGGGCATGGTAGACAACCATGACGGCTCAACACAGTCGCTGTGCTGAGTCCTGGCAGCCTCCCTCTCATATTTTCTACATATTCTTCAAGAAAACACTTCATCTCCTTATCAACCATAGTACACCACCAGGGGGGTGGTCGTTGAGTCACTGAGTTGTGTCCGACTCTTTGCGACCCCATTGACTGTAGCCTGCCAGGCTCCTCTGTCCATGGAATTCTCCAGGCAAGAATACTGGAGGGGGTTGCCATTCCTTTCCCCAGGGGATCTTCCTGACCTGGGGATCGAACCTGGGTCTCCTGCATTGCAGGCTCCTTTACTGACGGAGCTACAAGGGAAGCCCCAGAAGCCCCGGAGCAGTGGCTATAAGTGGAGCGGTAGCCACCAGCCTACACCTCTTCTCTGGGTGGCGGTGGAGGATGGTTAAATGGCCATCATCAGTGCGACTTCCCCATTTTCCCGAGGTACATGGACTACTTCCTCAAAAGGCACATAATTCACTTTCAGTAAGGTCTTCACCCGACTCACCAGGAAAGGTCTGGATGAGGCAGAAACAGGTTGCGATGCTCTGGGTCCTGGGATCCAGAGAGTGTGTCTAAGAAGAGGGAAGAGGTATGACTCTGCACCACAGTCCTTAAGGAAATGCCGAGGAAGAAAATCAAGCCCAGAGGGCAGAACAAGGCCCAAACCAGGAAGACAGTCCAAGCCTTAGGAATTGGGCAGAACGAGAACAGATGGAGGGGACGTGAGTGCTGCTGCCTGAGCCTCTGCTTCTGTTATAGACGCACCGGGTGGCAAGGGGTGATGGGGAGCGCTGGCCCAAAGGTGCCTGATTGAGGGGGATTTTCAGGAAAAGCCCATTCCTTTTCCTTCTCCAGTTATTTGTGGTTGTTCTTTTGTCTCTGACCTCTGGAGAGTCATTCCAACTCTCCTCCACTACCTGGGACTCCACCACCTGGAAACCTTTTTTTTTTAAATTGTATTAATTTTTATTGCAGTGTAGTTGCCTTTCAAGGTTGTGTCAGCCTCTGCTGTACAGCGAAGTAGATCAGGGGCTGTTCCCTGTATCCCCCTCTTCTTTGTATTTCCTTCTCATTTAGCTCACCAGGGAGCACTGAGGAGAGTTCTCTGGGCTACACAGCAGGTTCTCATTAGCTGTCTACTTTATACACAGTGTCTATTTAGTCAATTCCATCCTCCAGTTCATCCCAACCCCTCCTTCCCCCCTTGGTATCTATACCTTTGTTCTCTACGTCTGTGTCTCTGTTTCTGCTTTGCAAATAAGATCATCTGTACCATTTCTCTCGATTCCACATGTATGCATTAATATCCAGTGTTGGTTTTTCTCTTTCTGACTTCACTCTGTATGACAGACTCTAGGTCCGGTCTGCAAAAGGCACAACTTCGAAGGACCTCTTTCTTTCTGCTGCGATGATTTCCTCTGGCCCATCTCAGACCCTCCAGTTCCTCTAACAACCTGGCGGTGTTCAGCCGGGTGGGACTCGAGCACTGTAACCAGCTTGCTTTAAAGAGCAAGGCCCAGAAGGTGAACGTGGCATCTCCATTACAGGTTACCAAGCCTATCCCCTCAGCATGTGCATGCCTGTGGATCAGAAACCACAAAACTGGTGTTTTGCAGAAACCCTGCTCGCTATCCACAGCCTGATCATCTACCAAGTAGAGGCAGCCATTAACAAGATCACTTGTGATCACCTCTCTAATTCGCTCCCACATCCTCTTGGGACCTCACACCCCATTCTTCCAGCTGGGTGATCCACATGGTAACAAGCGATCTCTCCACGCGTGCTGCATGTATTCCACACCTGGCCTGAAAAGACATACACTCAGCTCTAGAGGCAAAAGTGATACCACTGACGATTCCAAATAAGAGAAGGTCTCTTGATTGGCTCAATGGACCCCGAGGACTTAAACTGCCATTGTTCCCAAGGAAAACATTTGTAACATCAATCCACGGTTGCCCTGTTCACAAATGACCAAGTCTGAACCTGTATCTCCACCTGAGACAACTTTTCTTGTTATACAACTCAGAATACCTGTGATGTTGCTGACCTGAGGGTGATTTCTAAGGGTAGGGTGACAGTGGGGAAGGTGGGAGCTCTTCCCATAAACCCCTATTTGGGATGATGCATTTACAAATGGTGATTGGTCCATGATGCCTGAAACTGTATCATTGCTACATGATGGGAGCATTGAAGCAAAATGGGCTTCTGTGGACTGGCGTGGGAGCCTATCTGTTTTAGCTTCAAAGAACAAACTGCAATCTTTTTCATAATTTGGGGGCTGTTTCTAGAATGTACATTATATCTGTGAAAATGCTTTGTCAATTAGAATCCTATTGTTGATAAAGCATCAGCTATTAACTAAAGCAAACCCTCGCTTTTCAAAACCACTATTTCCTCCCCAAGGAAAAAGTTTTGCTGCTGCTTCTGAGGTGCTGGCTATTTGGTATTTTTCCAACAGCCCTCAACACTGAAATGTTTACACCAGCTAGACACACACAGCTCACAGAGAACCAGCTACCTCACCTGAAATCTCCACCTAGTCATTTATCAATGCAACCTTAAAGCAGGCATCATCTTGGTCAAGGCATTACTTCAATTCAAGAAGTAAAGTGTTTGAAAGTGAAAAGTGGAAGTGTTAGTCGCGAAGTCATGTCTGACTCTTTGGAACCCCATGGACTGTAGCCCAACAGGCTTCTAGGTCCATGGGATTTCCTCGGTAAGGATACTGGAGTGGGTTGCCTTTCCCTTCTCCAGGAGATCTTCCTGACCCAGGGATCAAACTCCTATCTCCTGCATCGCAGGCAGATTCTTTACTGTCTGAGCCATGAGGAGATTTGCCACTGGTTAAATGCCAACTCAGGATCAAATAAATTATTTATTGAGTGCCTGGTGTTTGCAACATATGGGACAGATTTAAATGGACAGAGAAAAACCCCATCACAAAAGTTCTTCAGATTACCACTGATCATAAAAAGGCAAGCAAAATCATTTCTGCCATGAACTGACTGTGGTGACTTATCTCCATATTACATTAACAGAAATATCATCCGGCCCTCTAATACAAGTACATGTGTAGAGAATTCCACAGGCGTTCAGAACTTAATTAACACAAGTCTTTCTCTGGGACTTTCCTCCCAGTCCAGAGGCTAAGACTGTGCTCCCAATGCAGGGGGCAAGGGTTCAATCCCTGGCCAAGGAAGTAAGATCCCTCATGCCACAAGGAGGCAAAAAAAAAAAAAAGTCTTTTCAACAAATAGTGCTAGAATAATTGGACAACCTCATGCAAAAAAAAAAAAATTAACCTCAAGCCGTACTTCGTGTCATAGACAGGAATCAACTCGAAATGGGACACCCAAAAATAGACAACTTGTAGAAGAAAACGTAAGAAAAAAAATCTTAGTTATCTTGATTAAGTAAAGATTTCTTAGAACAGCCAACAAAAAAATGCAAGCCTTTCTCAACCAACCAAGCAGTATTTCCTAAGTGCCTATAGGTGCTATCGGAGGAGACACAGGTACTAAGAGAAGTGTTGACCTTTTGAATAAGCAAAGCTGATTGCTTTTGTTTTTCAAGTAACTCAGAATCCACAATAACTCCATCTAAAGAGCCATCAAAGGAATTGTACCTTGAACTAAACTGACATCCACCACAAAATCCTTTTTCTCTTCAACTTTACTCTTTCTCTGTGCCTCTAATAGCTACTTGTAAATAGGGTACATGTAGCAACAATATACACTCATATTTATTTTTCCATATCTGTTGTCTTACTTAAGAACAAGGGGTTTTGGAGTGAGAATTGAGTTCCATTTGTGACTGTCAGAGTAAGTAAACGTGACCTTGGGTAAATCTCTTTAGTTCTCTGGGTCTTAGTTTTCTCATCCTTAAAATGAGATTCCTAATAGAAATTACCACTGGCTCGTTGAAGGGATTAAAGGGGCTAATAGTCACAAATTTCTTAGCATTAGCAGTACAGTATAACCCATCAAAGGTAGATTTCATTATTATTCTTTAATAATGGCTCCCACCTTTGTTAAGTCTACCAGGCAGTTACAGGCATCTCTGTTGAACAGATAAGATTAAGTCATTGATCCAGGGCTCAACAAGGGCAGCTCCAGGGCTTCCGGCGCAGATCCCAGGACCCCCATCACCCCCCATCACCCCCAGTCAACCTTGTAGACTTTTACAGAATGGGCCGCGCTGTCCAGCACAAGAAGAGCATTCTCCTTGGTGAAGGTGAGCGCCACGGGATGTGAAAGACCGTGGGTGATGATGGGCCTCAGCCCTGGAAACTCCTCGGGTTTGCCTAGACAGAGGACAGCCGGACTGGAAGTATCGGCAACCACCACGTTGCCCTGGTGATCGAAGGCCACGGCGGAGGCGGTGATCTTGGAAGGGAAGAAGAGGCTCAGCCCGAAGGAGTCCACCTGGCCGATGAGCTGCATGCTCGCGTTGAACACCTTCACCGTGGTGGTGCTGCCGCCGGCGCCGGGCCCCAGTCCGTGCTCGAGGACCGCCACGGCCCCGGTGAGCCAGGACACCGCCACCCCCCGCGGGCCACGCAGGTGAGCCTGCAGCCGTTCGGTCCTCCGGAGGACCCCTTCGGGAAAGTCGACTTCCAGGAGGTGCAGGGACCCCGCCTCCGCGTCCGTGACCAAGAGCCCATTCTGCGGGGTGGTCTCCACCCCCCACGGCAAGCAGAAGTGGCCTCCCAAGACGAGTTTGATCTGCCCGAAAAAGTCAAAGACTTTGAGGGCGCGGCCGCCGGCGTCGGTGACGACCACGTGGCAGTCGTTGGTGACCGTGACGTCCAGCGGGTACCGCAGGTCCTGGGCAGCGTCGCCCTTCTCTCCAAACTGATGCGCGCAGCCTCCCTCGGAGTCGAAGACCTTGACTCGCCTCCTGCCGTCGTGCACCACCACGACCCGCCCCGTCTTGGGACACAGCGCCAGCCCGGTGGGGTTGACCAGCGTCCCCCAGCCGCCGAAGGCGTGCCGGCAGCTGAGGACCCCCGGGGCGGCGGGGGCGGCGCGCGGGGCGGCCGGGCCGGGGCGCGGCGCGGAGCCCAGGAGCTCCAGGAGGTGGAGCAGCGGCAGGCAGTCGCTCGTGTCGCAGCCCCGGCAGGCCCGCCGGCAGAAGGGGCACTCGAGGGCCAGCGTCCGCGGGTGCGCCAGGGCGGCCACGCAGGCCAGGCAGACCACGTGGCCGCAGGACAGGTTGCGCGGGCGCCGCTGCTGGCGCTGGCCGAACCGCTCGAAGCACACCTTGCACTCGAGCAGGCTGGTCTCGGCCTCGCGCAGCAGCTCCCGCAGCGCCGGCCCGCCCCCGGAGGCCTCGGCCCCCATCGCGCGGCCCGCGCCCCGCGCGCTCCGGCCGCGCCGTCTGCCCGCCCGGGCCGGATGCGGCGCCGGCGCGGCCCGGGGTCACGGTCGCGGGGCGGGGCCGCTGGGCCTGACGTCCTCGTCGGCCGGCCGCTCGGCCGAGACCTGCTGCCCCTGCTGGGCGCGCGCGGCACTGTATCCGGAGCGCGGACCGTGGTTTTTAACAGGCTCTAATCCACAGAACAGACTGCGTGCAGCAGTCAGTCCATGGGGTCGCAGAGAGTCGGACACAACTGAGCGACTGAACTGAACTGATCCACAGACTATTCATTGGAAGGACTGATGCTGAAGCTGAAACTCCAATATTTTGGCCACCTGATGCGAAGAACCGACTCATTGGAAAAGACCCTGATGCTGGGAAAGATGGAAGGCAGGAG
>ML664180.1:9266723-9365259 GCA_007570785.1 Antilocapra americana | reverse complement strand
ATGCGAAGAACTGACTCATTGGAAAAGACCCTGATGCTGGGAAAGATTGAAGGCAGAAGGAGAAGGGGACGACAGAGGATGAGATGGTTGGATGGCATCACTGACCCAATGGACATGAGTTTGAGCAAGCTCCGGGAGTTGGTGATGGACAGGGAGGCCTGGCGTGCTGCAGTCCATGGGAGTCAGAAAGAGTCAGACATGACTGAGTGACTGAACGACAACAATCCACAGTTCCTGGTCAGACCTGTAATCTTCACACCAGTCATGGATGGAGCATCTTCCCTTTACACTTGAGGAGACCTATTGAGGACAAGCGGGTTGCTCCCTGGTGCCCAGCAAAGTGCCCTGCAATTTCCTGTCAGCAGTGCTGGATGCTAGGGGCTGGGGTTGGCCAGGTATGAAACCTAGTCTTAGACTCACGATGCTTATGATCTATTGGGAAAACACAGATCCACGAGGGAAGTTAAAACCCAAGTGGATGAGTCAGGTGCATGCATTTTCTTTTGGACCTTCTATAATTCTCATAGTAAGTCGTTGTTTCTGTTGTTTAGTCACTAAGTCATGTCCGGCTCTTTTGCGACCCCGTGGACTGTGTAGCCCACCGGGCTCCTCTGTCCATGGGTTTTCTCAGGCAGGAATACTGGAGTGGGTTGCCATTTCCTTCTCCCAGGTATCTTCCCAACCCAGGGGTTGAACCTGTGTCTCTTGCATTGGCAGGTGGATTCTTTACTACTGAGCCACCAGGGAAGACTTCTCATAGTAAAGTAGATGCTCAATGAAAATCTGCAAAATGAATTTATGTAAGACATCACTTTGCCAACAAAAGTCTCAATAGTCAAAGCTATGGTTTTTCCAGTAGTCATGTATGGATGTGAGAGTTGGACCATAAAGAAGGCTGACTGTTGAAGAATTGATGCTTTTGAACTGTGGTGCTGGAGAAGACTCTTGAGAGTCCCTTGGACAGTAAGGTGATCAAACCAGTCCATCCTGAAGGAACTTGGTCCTGAATACTCATTAGAAGGACTGATGCTGCAGCTCCAGTACTTTGGCCACTGGAAGTGAAGAGCCGACTCACTGGAAAAGACCCTGATGCTGGGAAAGATTGAGGGCAAGAGGAGAGGGGGGCAACAGAGGATGAGATGGCTGGATGGCATCACCGACTTAATGGACATGAATTTGAGCAAACTCAGGGAGACAGTAGTGAAGAAGAGGGAAGCCTGGCGGGCGGCAGTCCATGGGGACGCAGAGAATTGGACATGACTGAGTGACTGAACAACATCATCAGTGTGAATGAAGGAATGTCATAGGACAATACAGGAAATACACCGATGAATTTGTGTTAGAGGCAGGGACCATGGCTGGGGATGTGTTCCAGAGAAATGAATATGAAATTAAAAAGTTGTTAATTAATATTCAACTTACTCCACCCTCTCTTACTTAAACCACCCTCTTTTAAGTGGTTTCCATAGGTTATCTTATTTAAACCACATGACAGTCCTACAAGATGTGTTATTTTCATCACCCTGTTTCTGCCATAGTGTTTGCAGAGGTTAAGTTTCTTGCCCAGGGTCACGGGGCTAGGAAGCAACCAGGTTGGGCTTTGAAGCCAGGCAGTTTTCAGAGTCCACATTCTTAACTATCCCAGTCATTTTCAATTTTGGTTGCACATGGTAAATACCGGGGTCTCATCCTCCAATGATTAATTTGTACAGGGTGTGGTCTGGCAGCTGGGATGTTTTGTTTTTATTTGGTTGCTCCGGGTCTTAGTTGTGGCCTGTGGGATCTAGTTCCCCCACCAGAGGTGGAACCCAGTCCCCCTGCACTGGGAGTGTGGAGTCTTAGCCACCAGTCCACCAGGGAAGTCCTTGGGCAGCTGGGATTTTTTTAAAGTTCCCTTCGAGCTTATCGTGTACAGCCAAGTTTGAGAACCAGTGATACAAGAGTCCCTCAAATGACATCAGGTTAAATTCTTTCAACTTCAATCAATATGGAAAATGCAGAGAATATACAATATGTTAAAAAAAAAAAACTTCAAACAGGAGATAACATTGTCAGGAATCACTGCGGAACTATAAGCAATTACTTTCAGGAATTCTCCCCTCAATGTCTGCATGAACATTGTCTTTGGCAAAATCACTTATTAGATCATTTCTCCTCATTTAGAGATAATTACCATGATCACTCACCCTTGTATTTGCTAGACTTCTGAGGAAACAGGAAATCTTTATCCCATTCAGTCCCCTGGGGGAAGATTTAATGTAAGATAAGAAAGAACATTTTCCTACCGAGTGTTACAAGATTCAAAGATTATCTGTGTATTGGGACATAGTAATCAACTTAATATTATAATTTCAGACTATAATACATTTTCATTCCAAACAGAAATTGCTTTCTGCAGTAATCTTTAAGAAAAAACATTCAGGAAATCTAAATTCCACCTAAAAGCAGAAAGTTTTTAGAATTAACGTTGCCTAATAGAAATATAATGAGAGCCACATATATAATACTAAATTTCCTAGCAGCCACATTTTAAAAAGGAAAAAGAAGCTAGTGAGCTGAGCTTAATTGCATATGCATATTTTATTTAATCCAAAATATCCAAAATGCTACCTTTATGACATATAATCACTGTAACAATTATTAATGAGACATGTTACACTCTTGTTTTATTAGCACTAGTCCAGTGTGTAGTTTAATCTTACAGCACATCCTTTTTCAGCTCAGTAACCCCATGCAGCGAGTGATTACTGTGGGGGAACAGTTAGACCTCTAGTTAGAGATCTAGACCAAGTCTCTGGTGTGTTACGGTCTCAAGATGCTTTCCAGACGGGTTTCGTGGATGCTTGACGTGCCTTTAGCTTGTCTCTGCTCCCACATTGTTTTAGAACGAATCCAAAGACCACCACCCCAGCCCTGCCACTCACTGCTGACAGTGAGGAGCCTCTGTCCCACCAGCAGCTCCGCTTGGGGAGGACCGCCTTCTTCTTGATCCTGTGCTGCCCTCGCGTGGCGACGGGCAGTACTGCGCCACGAGGTTGGGAGTGTTCAGCAAGGCAAACCCGACAGACATGCAAGAAATCCGCCTTCTTTAAGAATGTTCACAATAATCGGACTATCGCTTGTCCTAGTAGACAGCACAGTGGTTCCGGAAAGCACGTGGCACACACACACACACAATCGACCCGAACCATTTGCAGTCAAGACTCTAATCGGTAAAGTATGGAAATCTAACTGTGGCATTTGATCCGGAGCTGAGGCCTTCTCAGTGACGCAAAGCTTCCGAACTAAAAACGTGTAGGTTTGCAGAATTTCACAGCTGGGATACTGCTCCAGCGTTCCTGTCCACCCACCTCCCCCCCACCCTTTCTCACTTCTCCTTTTTCTACTTTACCAAGTGTATGGAGTCCAATTTCCCTTTCTGTCTAATCTGAAAATTGTTATCTTCATCCCTTCTTTCTTTTTCTGAAGAGAGAAACTAAGTTCCAGAAGAGCAGGGCCTAGCGCTCACCTGTGTACACAGAGGATGACCAACACGTTATTTTTTATTTATTTTTATTTTTTCGGCCTCACTATGTGTGGCATGTGGAACTTCCCCCACTAGGAATGGAACCTCTGCACCTTGGCAGTGGAAATGTGGAATCTTAACCACTGGACCACCAGGGAAGTTCTCAGTTCAGTCGCTCAGTCGTGTCCGACTCTGTGACCCCATGCACTGCAGCACGCCTGGCTTCCCTGTCCATCACCAGCTCCTGGAGCTTGCTCAAACTCATGGCCATCGAGTTGGTGATGCCATCCAACCATCTCACCCTCTGTCGTCTCCTTCTCCTCCTGCCTTCAGTCTATCCCAGCATCAGGGTCTTGTCCAGTGAGTCAGTTCTTCACATCAGATGGCCAAAGTATTGGAGCTTCAGCTTCAGCTTCCAATGAATTTCCAGAGTTGATTTCTTTTAAGATTGACTGCTTTGATCTCCTTGTAGTCCAAGCGACTCTCAAGAGTCTTCTCCAACACCATCGTTCAAAAGCATCAACTTTTTGGTGCTCAGCCTTCTTTATGGTCCAACTCTCACACCCACACGACTACTGGAAAGACCATAGCTTTGACTAGACGGACCTTTGTTGGCAAAGGAATGTCCCTGCTTTTTAACATGCTGTCCAGGTTGATTGTAGCTTTTCTTCCAATATGTTTTTTAAATGGATGAACTAATGAACACTTAAAAGGATACTACATACAGGCAGCAAACTCCAATGTTATACCTTTCCTGTGGTGGTTCTCTAGTATTTATAGCATTGTTAGGAAAATAGCATGTTATCCAGGAATCATGCTAATCAGTTGCTTATCTCTAAAGTCCATATTGAAAGGTTTCTCAAGTACCTTATAGAGAATATAATCCTTGTCACATATATACACATGATGATTAATAAAAGAAATTCCTTGAGTCTGAATTTCCTATGAAGAATCTTTCCTCCTCCATGGTGAAGTGTCCATGGATTTCCCCTGTACTTTCCTCCAATACTCCTCCCTTAGAGGGTCCAGGAATAGTACAACCAACTCTTCCTGCTTCCACCTAGAAGGAGCCCCAAAGCGGGCAAAGGGTTTGAAGAATGGGTCTTGTGGTCAGTGGCTGACTCCTGTGCAAAGTACCAGGTGGAAGAGGAGGGGAGACCCCGCTCAAGTGGTGACAGCAGAGAGAGGGTGAGGGGCGACAGGCCGTGGAGTCTGGGGATGGAGTCAGCGCTCAGGCAGGCGGGCTGCTTTGCAAGCGTGGGAAGACATGCCACATACATGCAGTTGAGATTGATCCAGAACAAGTTCAAGGACTCGGTTATATCGCAGAGTGTACCTGACGACGACCAGAGAGGCAGGAAAAGAGCCAGTGGCCTAGACTAGAAGCAACTCAGTCCAGGAGGAGAGACGCAACCTTTGAACCGAGAGGGAGCAAAGACAGTAGGCACCTTAGCGCAGGCTTGTGAACAAGCTCACAGGGGCAAAACCTTGCTACCATTGCCAGCCTGAACCGCTCCTGGGGTGGTGAGTTTTGAGTCTCGGGCACCTCCATCATAGGCAGGTCTCTGTCACCTGCGTGACTCCAGGGACCCAACCTGGGCTTCCCCCCGAGGGCACCTGTGTTCCAGCACTCACCCACCTACCTAATTCCATAAACTGTGCCCCGCCACGTGCTTGGCTCCAGGGGTGAGGGATTGGTGGGGAGGGCTGAGTGCTAGAGGCCTGAAGCTTTCAAGCACCACAGGAAAATGAGCTGGAGCTCTATGGCTGGAAATGAGAATCTGGAAATTTCAACGCGTCTCAAATTTTCACACATATAGCATTAAATAATTTTGATAATGCGCACCGGCCTACTAAAATGAACTAAACAAGCTAAATTGTTTAGGTATTAGGTGGTGCAGCAAGGGAGGAGTGTCTGATTTAACAAAATGTGACTGTTAGTGAAAACTGAAAAGTTTTGAATCTAAACTTTCATAAAGAACAGACATGAACCCAGCCCTAATTACACCTCACTTCTTAAGACTTTATCATTTGAACAAGATTAAATTAAAAGAAACAAAAAAACTGCCAAACACAGGAAAAAAACTTCTAAAAAAAATTTATTTTTACAGTTTGGGAAAAATATTTTGTTCCATATAGAATGGTCAATTTCATTAGTTTAAATTTTTTTTCTTCATTCTGTCGCATATAAAACTACGTAAGAAGAACAATGTGAAAAGGAATGCTAGGATTTAGTACAATTTGAGGGTTTATAGTAAAAATTAATGATTTATTATAATGTCTTAGATGGTTAGCTTTTACCTTGAACCCTATTAAAAGTGTTACATCTCCTCAATGCTTCTAAATTGTATAAAATTTTTTTCTATTTCTATTTTTTAGAATTTATTTCTTTTAATAAAAAATTTTATTAAAATTTATTTCTATTTTCTATTTCTATTTAAATTTTTTTATAAACCATTTTTTCTATTATATTTAAGTTATATACATTGCATTTCTTTTTTTTAAAAATTATATAAGTAATACATCCTGATTATAAAAATTCTTGCAATCTGTAAGACACACAAGTATAATCTTTTATTCTCAGTCATACCCTCCTTTCCAAAATATGTGCTTTTTCTAAAGTTATAAGCATTTTTTAGCAAAGATCTATGATATGATTTGTGAACCATTTTTTCCCCAAAAGGCATCCATTTTCATGCCTTAGCACAATTTTCAATTGATCGAAAACATTTTGATATTATTTGCTTCTATTTAGGTCTCATTTACTTTTCTGTAAATAGATATAACCTTTCAATAATCTGGTCGATTCCCCAACTTTTATGTCGTTCTTCAAAAACATCAACCTTCTCTAGACATTGAATATTGCATACTGAACCTGAAACAGAAAGTAGCAAGTTAAAATTTTATGACAAATACAACCAATTCTTCAAAAACATATCAAGTGATTTTAAAAACAGTGTGTACTGAAGATTTTTCTTTTCTTTTGATTGAAACTGGGAAAATACTAAGAGTACATTTTCTCAACTCTGAATGGTTATTATCATTTTTAACTCCTAAGAGTTTAATATACCATCTCTCTAGAAGAATTGAGATGTCTTTAACATAAATGTACCATTTAGCTAAAAAGATATATTACAGAGATGGGTCCCTTTTTGGGGGATTAAAACAGTCTCCAATAAAATGGCTTTGGACTTTTAAGTACTTTAGATATTAATAGTTTGCTAACAGCTGAAAACAATTGACTTTACTTAAACAGTTATAGCACACATCCGTAACTTACCAAACAATTTTTTAACTTCACCGTCTGTAACGTAAAATGGTGGACCTAAGTAAAAGAGAACCATGATGAAGAATAAGCTCTATAGATCTAATTTTAAAGAGAAATAAACCTTCAGGCCCCACTTCTCAGCTTATGCCCAGTGACCGAGGGATATTCATTCCACATACAACTCGATTATCCAAACAGGTGAGGATGGGACACATTTTCTGCTTCTTATTTTGCACATCTTATACCAAAGACCAGCTTACGACTGGTAACGGCAGATGCCTACCTCCAGCTTATGTGAGATGCTGAGTCAGCGATGGGATTTGGGACATGAGAGTGGAGTTCATGAACCAATTCCCCTGGGACTTCCTGCTTCCAGAGTAAAGATTTTCGACCATGCACTGACCCTCATTCTACACACTGCCCATTTTGCTGCGGGCACTTTATTATTATTATTTTTTAAATTTTCTTTACTTTGTTGTGTTGGTTTTGACATACATTGACATGAATCTTCCATGGGTATACATACGTTCCCCTTCCAGAACCGCCCCCCGCCCCTCCGTCCCAATTCCATCTCTCTGGGTCATCCCAGTGCACCAGCCCTGAGCATCGAACCTGGGCTGGCGATTGATTTCACATATGATAATTAACATGTTTCAATGTCGTTCTCCCATATCATCCCACCCTTGCCCTCTTCCACAGAGTCCACAAGACTGTTCTATACATCTGCGTTTCTTTTGCTGTCTCGCATACAGGGTTTTAGTTACCATCTTTCTAAATTCCATATATATGTGTTAGTATACTGTATTTTAAGGAAACAACTTCTGCCCGGTTCTAGAAGGTATTCTGAGCCTCCACCCCAAACAGAGCCTGCTCTGTCTTCTTCCCACAGGCCCTTCCTTAAGCCTCCTGCTCAGGAAGGGAATTTAACACATTATTGACGGGGGATTTTTGCTGTGACTGAAGCCGGTGGCTGGCGATTTGTTCTGTAGGTGAATATTGAAACATTTCGGTCCATGGCATTCTGGTGGTGGAGTGGCAAAGAATCTGCCTGCCAGTGCAGGAGACATGAAAGACACAGGTTCCATCCCTGGGTCAGGAAGATCCCCTGGAGAAGGAACTAGAAACCTGCTCCAGTATTCTTGCCTGGTAGATCCCATGGACAGAGGAACCAGATGGGCTACAGTCCACGGGGTTGCAAAGAACTGGACATGACTGAGCACACACACAACTCAGATGAAAGATGTCTTAACATCTCTCTGGTCAGTAACTTTCGAAATCACCTTTGCAGGGCTGACATCTACCTCCCTTAGTTTTTATGTCCATCTGTTTGTTCCCAGACTTAATTATGGACACTAGGTCTCAACTTTTAATGAGTTTTTAAGATCTGACTTCTTCAAACAGAAAAAAATAAAAAACCCCTAACATTAATAAGTATAAAACAAGGCACTTTTAAAAAAGCTCCATTAAAAATCAAAAGGGGAATGTTTACAAATTAAACGTCTATGCACTTGGTTTTCACTTCTTCCTGAAAAGCCATGACTTAAAAGGTCAAGTCATGTTCAAACACATTTAAATGAACCCAGAAGAAAACATCCCTTTTACACATTCAAAAAATATAGTTATTTTGACCACGTGTTACAATCCATGGGGTCACAGAGAGTCGGACACAACTTAGCGACCAAACAAGAACATTTTTAACATGCAATAAATTATAAAATTCCAGCAATTAAAAAGCAGCAGTTTAGAGATTTTCCTGCCCACCTCCTACCTTCCCACGTGCACTTCTCAGCCCATCTTCCTATGAAGATGTATTTGTCGGCATCAGTCCAACGCATCCCGTCCCCCCATTCACGGCTGACACAGGCTTCACGTATATAAACAGGATGCCTCCCATGAGATAAAGTAGGAGAAAATAATGCTATCCCCATCATAGAAATCAGGAAAAGAGGCAACCGGCAAAAGAACAAAAAGGAAACTTTACCTGCATGTTTAGTTGGATCGTAAGAAAGAATAGACAAGAGGTACTGGAACCCGGGTCTCGTTAGGGACAACATTACATCTGAGTAGCTGAAAGAACACAAAAAGGCATGCATTACATTTCTTTAGAAAGTCAAGGCCTGCGGAGGACCAGAGGCAGGGAGGGGAACCCAGCTTTCCTTTCATCTGTTACTGAGTTTAATTCTCCGAAAAAATCACGTGAAGTCGAGTCTCACTCTAAACCGCCAGAAGTGGGCTCAGCAAACATGTTACTCGCCTAAGCTGGGAGATAGAGAAGATGAAACTCAAGAGGAGCTCTTGGGACTTCCCTGGAGGTGGAATTAAGATCCAAATGCCTTGGGGAACAGACCAAAAAAAAAGGAAGCCTTGTTCAGGAAGGAGCCCCTCAGACCAGAAGACATCAAATAACGTGGAAGAGAGGCTCCTTCCGGCGTGATGTGGACCCTGGAGGCCAGTCAGCTTTGACTACATATTTCCCAAAGTACTGCCAGTTCTGGGGCAGTAGTTCCCAGACCAGGCTAGTATTATAGAGATGACCTGGACATCTGTGGGAAGAAAAGATGCCTGGGCTTCAGTCATCCCAAGACTGAGTCAGCAGGCTTGCTGTGGGGCTGAGGATGCTGCAGCCTAACAAATATTCTGGGTGATGGGGTGCTTGCTAGGGGATTGGATAAGAGGCACAAAACAATCCCTTTCCTCTGGAGAGAAGACTCATAAATGGGCTTCCCAGGTGACACTATTGGTAAAGAAGCCGTCTCCGGGTGCAGGAGACGTAAGAGATGCAGGCTTGATTCCCGGGCCAGGAAGATCCTCTGGAGGAGGGCATGGCAACTCACTCCGGTCTTCTTGTCCGGACAATCCCATGGACAGAGGGGCTCGGTGGGCGACAGTCCAGAGGGTCACAAAGAGTCAGATACAACTGAAGTGACTTAGCACGCCCGCATGCAAGACTGATAAACAGGTCAAAAGTCAAGAGCATTAAAGTTCTGCAAGTATGGCACGAACCCTGAGTGCTACTGTGACTGTCCTTTGGAGCAGGTGTCCTGGGCAGCAGGCAACCCCACCTCCCAGCAGTGTCTGATGGGTCCAGAGCGGGGACCAGATGCTAACAGGGCCCATCAGCAGCCCAACCAGAGACAGAATGATGAATTTGACCCATCAGATGTCTCCACTGGGAAACAGAGTTAAGAGATCCAAAAGGTAGTGGCTCATAGATGGACCTAGAGATTGTCATACTGGGTGAAGTCAGTCAGACAGAGAAGGATAAATATCCTACGACATCCCTTATATACAGAATCTAAAAAGAAATGATACAGACAGATTTATTTATAAAACAGAAACAGACTCTCAGTCTTAAGAGAATAAATTTATGGTTACCGGGGGCAGAGGGGAAGGATGGAGGAACGGATAGCTAGGGAGTTTGGGATGGACATGTACGCACTGCTGTATTTAAAATGGATAGCCGACAAGGTACAGCACAGGGAACTCTGCTCAGTGTTATGTGGCAGCCTGGATGGGAGGGAGGGGAGTTTGGGGAAGAATGGATATATGTATGACTGAATCCCTTTGCTGTCCACCTGAAAATATCATAACATTGTTAATGGGCTATACTCCCATATAAAATATTGTTTGTTGTTATTAGTGGATAAGTCGTATCCGACTCTTTGCAATACCATAGACTGTAGCCCACCAGGCTCCTCTGTCCATGGGGTTCTCCAGGCAAGAATACTAGAGTGGGTTGGCCATTCCCTTCTCCAGGGGATCTTCCTGACCCAGGGACTCAAGTTGTGTCTCCTGCATTGGAAGGTGGATTCTTTACCACCTAGTCACCAGGGAAGCCCTGAATATAGAATAAAAAGTTCAAAAGAAAAAAAAAAAAGAGGAGTTGATGGTTCGCTGTGGTCTTTGAACTAAACACTGGAGTTGCTGTGCTGGGCGGTGGCTGGAGCTGAGGAGGCTAAGGGCTGAGTCAGATTCGTGGGAGCAGGAGTGTGTCCCCAGAGGAAGCCGAGTGCTGAGGCAGGAGGACGGAGGAGACGCACACACGGAGGTGAGTGGCCGTGACAGACGGACGGACAGAAGTCAACAGGCTGTACAGCTCTGGGTGAGGAGCTCTGGCACTTGACATACAGGTTTCCACCAGGTCCAGCTGGGTTGCCAGCCCTGTCTGGAGCCCTGGGAGAAATCAGGGAGGCTGTCCAGGGTGGGGATTAGGAGGAAGGGCTCTGGAAAGTCCCCAAGCTCAGAGTCCAACTCCTCCACCTACTGGCTGTGTAAGCTTGATGGAGTCTTGACCCCTTTGCGCCTCAAGTTTCCCCATCTGTTAAATGGGGATAAGACTAGCAATGAACGCACAGGCGGTTGTGAGCATTCGGTGAGCTCACACATAGGAAGTGCTTAGAACGCTGCCCGGTATGTAGGAAGCCCTCAAGTCAGTGACGTCTTCCTTCAGCATCCAGGACATAAACGCCCCTAAAACGCAAGCTGGTTTGAGCTGGTCGCTCTTCCTCACATGTGAAAGAACCAGCCCTAAGCAAAGGTTAGGTTCTGAGCAGAAACCTTTGCTTCTTAACTTTCCGATTCTCATTTTTAAGAAGAAAGAACTCGCTGTCCCCATGAAGTGATGAGTCAGACGGGTTCAGCAGGGTGTCCTGGGGCTCACCAGCATCCTTCTTCTTGGAATGCAGACTTTCTTTCTCAACTCGTTTCCAAAAATTCAGAAAAATGAGAGATATGATTGATGTCAGACAAAAGGCCTAAGAGTCACAGCAGAAAACACATCAGTTCTCGCCCACAAGTAATCTCAGCAGGAAGACACCCAGTACTGAGGGTGGGAGTGGGATAAAGCACTAAGTACCTTAAATGTAAGATAAAGTTGTGGATTTGTCCGATGGCTCAAAATAAACAGTTATTCTGGAAACAAAGGCCATTGTTCTCAGGAGTTCTTGGGGCTGTGACCACAGACACATTCACACACACATAGATGGCTGAGAGTGGAGAAAAGAGAAGAAGGGGACCCGGAATACAGGGTCTGTGGCCAAACTAGAACCAGATTCTCTAAGAGCTCTAGAGGAGCCTCATGACTCTTTCTTACCATGAATTAAAGGGTTCAGGGGCCACTTGGAAGGCCTTCATTTCTAGGACAGGGGACGCAATAGTGGCTGCTAGGAAACAGTGTATTTCCCTGGTTTTGAGTCTAACTTGTTCTCAATTATTGACTCAACACATATTTATTAAGTTTTTACTATGCGTTAGGAGAAAGAAAGGGCCACCCACTCCAGGATTCTTGAAGCCTGGAGAATCGAATGGACGAAGGAGCCTGGTGGGCTACAGTCCACGGGTCGCAAAGAGTCGGACACGACTGAGCAACTTCACTGCCACTTACTATGCGTTAACATTTCATATCTATTTGGGGTTGGCCAAAAAGTTTGTTTGGGTTTTTCCACAGCAGCTTTCGGAAAAGAACAGAACTGGAAATACAGAGAAGAGGGCCAATACCAACGTGTGCTTGTTCAGTTATTTCCCCAACATAGTGTGTTTTTAGACCGAGTAGGAACTTAATGCGTATTTGTTGAACACTGGAACCAAAGTTTCCAGTAACAGGAGAACTGAAGCGGTCGTTGGAGGAGGGTGTATAGGGGAGAGGCAGGAACAGTCCCGCTAAGGATGGTCCTTCAGGGAACGATGACTTCCAAGCATGCGAGATAGGTAAGGGTCCCAGAGAAGGAAGAAGAGAGGAGCAGTGTCAGAAAGAAAAGGGAAAAATACATATTAAGAGGATGTGGCACAGTCTAATTAAAAAAAGATGAGGTGTGGCAACAAGCCTATTTGTCAAACAATTCACTTTTAAAATCTGAGATTTCTTTTCACTGATGTGTAGTCCCAACTGTTTTTGCCACGTGCTATGAGTGTGCCTCCATAAAACTAAATAATTCAATATTTATGTGCTGCACCCACATGAGTCTGTGAATGACATATGGATTGGAAAGCACAAAAGAAGGAACACATTTTACTCAGTACGCCTTCTCATAGTTTAATTTTCTAGTAAGACCAGGTACAAACGAATGGGCACTCAAAATATCCAGACCAAAAGTCCCAATACAGTAACAGCTAATATTTAAACTGTCATTTTGGGCCAACACAGCACTTTCTGCATTTCTGTGTCATTTCTTTTCATTCCCACAACAACCACATGAGGGGGCCGAGGCACGCGCGTGGCTTTAAATATTTTTATTTTATCTTATTAAGGCTAAAAAAGGGGGGGAACAACATAATTAAAGAAACCAAATCACTAACCGTTGGCGATCACTTGGATTAACAGCGACTAAGGCTCCTCTATCCCAAATCCTGTCAAATTTGCCAATCTTTGCTCTACCAGAAAGAAAAAAAAAAAAAGAAATTCTGTAAGAAAAACTGAATCTTTAACAAGAAAGGGTTCCCCATGGTATGTGTTGGATCCTCACGAACCGTTAAGGAATTAGGATCTCATAGATGCTTCCCCTGAAAATCTCTAGGGATGTGCTGACGTGTGTGTGTGTGTGTGTGTGTGTGTGTGTGTGTGTGTGTGTGTGTAGCTGTCCATCTCCGCCTAGTTCTAGGCACTGGTGGCAGCAGCTTGGACTTGGGAGCACAAAGGAAGCACAAGGGACAGTTCGCAACAACTCTGCTCTCAGCGCCTGGAACAGGTACCAGGAACTCTCAGAAGACATCTCCCCTTGTCCGTTCGTGCCTGAAATACATTTCTGTTACAGACACAGGTGTGGAGTGGAAGACATTTTCTTCCCCTCCTACCTTCCTAGGATCAAAATAATTTTTCCAGAGCTTAGACGTTACCCAAGGACAAAGATACCACGTGTGTAGACATGGAGGCTCCAGTGAAAACAGCTGCAGAAGACAGACTCAAATGAATGTTTCAAAGATGCTACTGCAAACTGGATGGAAGTGACAAAAACACTCTTAACCTCTCTCATCACTGTCTAGCAAACCCTCAAATTTTCAAAGGTGGAGAGGAAGACATCAGTCCTACCTGGGAAGATCAAAAAGGTTGCAGCAGTACAATGAAATGTTTCCTGAAGAACTCTGCAATGAAAAAGTAAAAAAAAAAAAAAAAATCCTCTTTATTAGGGGGTACCTGAATGGTCAGAGAAAAACAAAAGAAAAGAGGGGACAAAACAGAACATAGGTAGTAGATAAAGAATATGTAATTAAACATAAAGAACATAATTTCATGGCAAATCATCTTTACACATCATTTTTTAAATGGTAAAGTAAATATGGGCCATATTATAAAGAATTTACATAATAAAGAAAAAAGCTGCCTGCCACCACCTGAACAGTGATTTTCAATCATTTCGGTGAGTTTCTCTCCATTTTTTCCCTCTCACTTCCTGCACCTTGCAACCTTCGCAAATATTTTTTAACTGAAAATAATTTTTATTGGCACTTAAAAAAATTAACAACCAGTATGGGATTCTTTGGGATCAACTCAAAAAAAAAAAGAAGAAAAATCAGAGATTGGTCAACCCTGAAGATCAGTTAGCACTTACTCTGGAACTTGTTAAATTTTAGCAAGGTTTCCTTTAGCAGAATCTTGATATTTTAACTCCCTAAAGATGCGCACACTGATCGCTCAGTTACCAGGCAGATCTTTTAAAAGTGCAGTTCTGTAGACTCCCCAGTTTCTCTCTTTCTTTCACTGGCCGATGAGCATTTATTTCCCAAGCATCTAGTGGACAGGACTAGCCCGGGTTCTAGATACTGCAGTAAATCTGATACAGGCCCTGACCCCAGTGAGGACAGCCTGGTGAAGCAGAGAGGCGTGGGAACAGAGAGCTACTACGGTACAGGATGGGCTGTGCTGTTCTGGTTGTGTGCCCAGAACTGTGGGAACAGAGCAGACAGAGCAGGGGGACCTCACTTCACTGCCCCCGCTTGGGGAAAGGAGGAACAAAAGGTGGCAGCGGATGAACCGGCTCAATGCATCTGCTGACATCATGGTGGTAGGCCGCTAGGAGACTGGAGTGGGGGAGGGGCAGGGTAGGAGCGGTACTAAAAGGACCTGAAAATATTGAATTTTATTCTTCAATGAGGTGCCAACAGAGGCTACGATTAGAGGAGCGCAGGTCTTTTAAGACCCGTCTGGAAACACAGAGAGGGGTCTAGAGGCCAGGAGAATAGCCCACGAATGTCAACTCTGGCTGCAGATGGGACTCCCCGGGGAGGTTTACACAGACCTGATGCCAGGCCCCACCTCTAGAGGTTATGATTTAATTAGCCTGAGCCCTGGGAATCTTAAAAGATCCACAGACAATTTCAAAGGTGTCACCAGGGCTGAGAACCATGGCCCCCAGGAGGACCACCCTCTCTAGACCCAGGCAACTGGGATTCTCAGATGATCTAAGAATGAACTGGGAGGAAGCTGTAAAATAAAGTACCCTCAAGCTTCCTACTAACCTGAGTGATTAATTTCAGTCTTTAGAAGTGAGTACTTTGCGAGAGACTGAATGTACCAACAACTCATGCCTGATAAGGGAACTTGGACCTACAGCCTCTGCAGCAAGCAGCCCGGGAAGTCAAACCACAAGCCTGCAGGACTGTGGTCAACTGACCACCATCCTCCCTGATTTATAACACCACCCCTCTCCCCGCTCTCTTCCAACTCAAAACATGCTTCCCAAAGCAGTCACAGGGGTGCTGCTCTGAGTTAGCCAACAGCACCTGAAACCTTCACATCTTTCACCAGGAAGCTTTCCCACCCTACTGCCAGGCTTTGAGCCCCTGCCAGACGCAATTGGCTGACTCCCTCTGAACAAACAGTCTCTACTTGTTCTCATGCGGGTGGATTCTGTTCATTTGCACATTACTCCAAGCTAGTGCAGCAGTTTCACTGGATCATTCGGGTCACAGGAAGAAGACAACTCTCAAATCTATCATTTCCAGCCCAGACGCTGCCCCACGCTTCGCAGACAGTTGCCAGTACCGCCTTATCATGCTGCAGGTCTCTTCAACTGATCATTTCCAGGACAACGCTCGTTTTCTCTGCTCTTCAACTTGTTTCTCCTTTATTCTCTGCTGTCCAGCCAGTCATCTCAGCTGGAAATGTAACCTCATCACCCTCTAGATTCCCACTCAGGTAGTCCCCAAAGCCTTCCCAGTGTGACACCCTAAACATCACTTTATTCCATCTGTTCCTCTAAGCTCCCCATCACTCTCCAGGTGCAGCCCTTCAAGTTCTCTTTCCTGGACCACTGCTCACAATCTCCTATCTGGTTTCTCTGCGTGGGGACTACTGCCCTTCAAACTCACTTCCCTTGAGGCTACAAGGGTGAAAGTGAAGCTGCCTAGTCATGTCAGACTCTTTGCGACCCCATGGACTGTAGCCTACCAGGCTCCCCTGTCCATGGGATTTTCCAGGCAAGGGAACTGGAGTGGATTGCCATTTCCTTCTCAAGGGGATATTCCCCACCCAGGGATCGAACCCAGGTCTCCCGCATTGCAGGCAGACCCTTTACCCTCTGAGCCACTGAGGCTGGTTGCAAAAGAAAACCTAGCTTAAAACCCTATGGTACAGAATGAGGTACCAGCTTCACAGGGCATCTGAGCTGGCTGAGCTGGCGCCCTGCCTGTCCCAGCCCTAACTGTCACCACACTTCAGGAAGCTTCCCTTAGGCTGGGTTAGGAAACTTTCCTCTCGGTTTGCTTAATACCCCAAGTCGTTTCACTGAGCTCCCTGTATGACAAACAGCCTCCTCCTCTTCTCCTTCCTCCTAAGCTAAGCGATTCTTTAGGGCAGGGACGGTGTTTTCATCTCCTCCGTGTCTTACGCAGGGTGTGGCACAAGACAGGTTCTCAGAAACATTTGTTGATAAATTAAAAAGCCAACAAACCCAAACCAAAAACACGACAAATAAGCTTTGATCTTGGTTTTTTATGTATACTTGTTCACATCTAGCTATGGTCTATCTTTTTATGCTCCTTATGCTATACAAAGTAAGGGTGATGATTAAGAGGGGTGATCTGACGTGTATAATGTCTTCACTTATATATTGCCTATCTTTTTTTGCTCCTTATGCTATATAAAATCCCAGTGAATCTGATGATTAAGAGGGGTCATCTGATGTGTATCATGTCTTCACTTACTCATGCTGAGAAAAACCTTTTTTTGGGGGTATGGAGATAATATTTGCCAAAACCGAAACACACCTTGAATATTTTGGCTCCAGGAATTTCCATAATTGGTTCTTCTGAGTAAGAAAGATTCTGCTCCATAAAAAATTCCCGTATTCCAAGTTCGCTGATTTCCACACCAACTACACTGTGTCCTCGGTCTGCAAACCTGCATAAAATTCTATAATTACACTTAAAGTTTTCTTTCGAATACAGTACTAAATAAAAGGATATACAACAATGAGCATATATTTTCCTTAATGTTTTTTAGAGATTTATATGAATTCAGACTCACAGGGATTCACAGAACATGTAGATCCAAAGAAAGCAGATCTATAGATCCTCAAACCCTATGCTATGGAGTTCTGAGAAAAGGGTTTATCGGACCTTGAAAAAAATTTAAAAGCTTGGAAAATTATACCTTAAAATGTTGATTTACTACAAATGGGCTGGATTGGAAGAGTTTCTGATTTACAAGCATCCTATGAATTTGATATGCTTTTCAATTTCTCGAAATCAGCTCTGTCCATTAAAATTTCTAGTGATGAGAGAAGAATCTCTATCTGTGTTGTTCAATTCAGCAGCCACTAACCAGTGGCTTGTGTGATTTAGTTTAAATAGCCCCATGAGGCTGGTAGATATTGTACCAGAGTACACAGCTCTAGAACATTAGCATCCATTTCTGTAACAATGTTAAAATTTCCACTTATTTACACTAAACCCTATCCAGAAATTTGTTTCATTACCATATGCAAATAGCTAGTATTTTCCTGATAAGCTTTATGGTTACAGAATTCACTCTTGGGATCTTCAACTTCAGAGAAAACACTAGTGTCACAAATACCCAGGTAGAGTATTGATTTTTATACCACATTAAACAAACACTTAAGCCATTTATGCTATAATGCAATACATGCCTTCTTAAAAATCACTGGACCATGCAAAATCATGCAATAAAATCATGAAGTTGACGGGGATGGGAGTTGGGGGTACACATTAAAAAAACTTTACTGTCCCAATGGAATATTATTCAGTCATAAATAATTGAACTCTTGCCGTTTATGACAACACGGATGGGCTCTGAGGGCATTATGCTAAGTGAAATGAATCAGCGAAAAACAGCATATAATCTCACTTACATGTGGAATCTAACAGAAACGAAAACAAGCTTATAGATACAGAGGCCAGACTGGTAGCTGCCAGAGCCTGGGGGTGAGTGATGGGTGAAATGGGTGAAGGAAGTCAAAAAGTACAAACTTTTACATGTGTAAAAATGAAACATAGCCTATCGTAGACTTGCCCAGACTGGGTTATAGTGTAATACATTGCTCTAAGAAAACCCCAAATCTAAGAAAACGTCCTAAACACTTGGAGCTTCAGCTAATAGTTTATCTATTCACCCTGGATATTTGTATAGACCTTTAATACACAAATTTATTACATAAATGAAAAATCCTCTAATATAACAACTTTTATACAGTAATAGTCAGGTCCAACTCTCTGCAGCCCCATGGACTGTAGCCTACCAGGCTCCTCTGTTCATGGAACATTCCAGGCAACCTGGAGCGGGTTGCCATTTCTTCCTCCAGGGTTTCTTCCCCATTCAGGGATCGAACCCTCCTCTGTTATGTCTCCTGCATTGGCAGGCAGATTCTTTACCACTGAGCCACCTAGAAAGCCCTTACAATTACAGTAGCTTAGTTCTGGCATTCTTATCACAAATGACTTTAGACCCTAAAGTCTAAAGCAATCTTCAGCAATCACATTTAATCGGCTGTTTCCTTATACCGTTTTCTAATCTTGCCTCAAACCTAGAACTAGGTTGTTATCATTTATGACAATAAGACAATCTATTCAGAGAGTTAATGTTTTTCTTGCAGGTAATTTCCAAAGTAATCCTCTTGTCTGATTCAGTGAGTCGGTTAGGATGTAATGTTCTCAATCTAGTGGCCACCTAGACTCTTTAAGCCACAGCGCCACTCACGAAAGTTCTCAGCTGTAAGTTGTGGGAACGGTGGCAGGCTGAAAAATGTCACTGTCCCCACTCAGAAATCCACTCCCAGTGCATACATACTCTGTGGTTTGGCCACCTATATTTACATAGGGGACAGAGCATTTTTAAACTACTGTATTTTTCACTTACTAATTGTTTTCATATATTTTATTTTTCTTTTCTGTTTGATGATCAAAGGTCTCATGGTTCATGCTTATAAATGAATAGTACGTCTTGGCACATAAGATAGCATCTGTACATCAATCATTACAACAACTTCTGTATAGAAAACAACTGTCAGGTTTGTGACTTTAGGGTAACCTGCAGTGAGAGTGGCTTGTTAATGAAAGTGAATTCTTCTCAGAGATAACTACTCACAAGAAATATTTTTTTTTAATCACTGGTTTTATCAGCAATGATTCATGAAAACAAAAACTCCTATGTGCTGGTTGAGGGAGAGGAGGGCTGAATTGAACTGTGGGCTACACACATTCTTGCCAAAAAGCTGTAATTCATTTTTCTGTCCACCTCTCTTTAAAATATCTAAAATTAACTTAGCCACATTCCTAAAACACCTACAAAAACTAAACCATGCACAAAGGTGAAGGAGATTTAAGATGGAAGACTGGTTCCATCTTCCCCCCCCCCCATCTCAATGGTTCTAAATTAATTCTTTTTGTTAACTCAATACAGAAAGACAAGTTCCCCCTTCTGTTTCGGCAGTGTCTTAACTGTTTGAGAATATTACCTCTATGAACCCATCAGTAATAGTCTACTAAATATAGAATCCCTGTGCATTTCCTGAGAAAGGAACTTTTTAAACTTACATCCTATTAAATATTCACCCACAGTATCTATCATCAAGACAAGAAAGTATGTTCACACTTATCTGCTCATACCATTTCATCTCAACTGCTTTTCCACAAAGGGGAAAAAATACCCTCAGTTCTTTCTCGCCTTTAAGAAAAGTATCCAAATACTTCTTTAATAGCCTGGGAAGAAAAAAAAATTGTTTTAATTAGCCCAAGGCACAGAGGAGAGGACAATAATCATATAATGCTAAATACTTTTCATGCATTATCTCACATAATGTTCCCCAACAACTTTACACAGTAGAGAACCTTGGTTATTAAAATCTCCAGTTTACATATGAAGAAACAGGAAGATTAAGCAGCTTGCTCAGCCATGTAACTAGTGAGGGGTTAATCTAACTCAAATCTGGGATTTTCCTGGTTAGTAATTAAAAACAAACTTTTATTTTTCGTTAGTTGATATGTTTTAAAAATGTATACCTGTGTGTGTTAGAGAAGGAATGGCAACCTACTCCAGGACTCTCGCCTGGAGAATCCCACGGACAGAGGAGCCTGACTACACGGGCTGCACAGTCCACGGGGTCGCAAGAGTCGGACACGACTGAGCGACTAAACCGCCACCACCACCACCCGTGTACATGTTCTAAGGCCAGCTGCACGACAGAGAGAACTCATACAATGGCTCTGGAATGATATCCCAACTATTACTCGGTGTGCCAATGTAATAATAATAACAATGTCCTCTGGGCAGTCAGGGTGGCTGCCTGGACGAAGGAACATCTGTCACGATCATGTTACTCAGCAATGGGCCATCATGTATTGCTGCTGCCTCAAAGCTGACTTCTACTACTATTACCTTGCTCAGCATTTAGCTCACATTAATTTCTCTCAACTTCTCTTCTTCCACCATGTAGACAGTACTTTAACATTTGAATATATGTGATTGGAAAGCAAAGTCACAACACCACTATTTTTCAGTAGAAAGAGAGAGCAGCATTGATACAGCTTGAGCATCTGGGTATGTATAAACACACATGACCAACGAATAGATGTTACAGGGGATTGAAGAAAGACATATTTCAAAAATTGAAGATGCTGTCAACTGTAAGTTGTACCATGATTTATACTCCATGGAAAGAAATATCACTGCCAATTAAACCATGACACGCACAGACACATTCTGACTTCAGAGATGCTCAAATGCGGAAAACTAAGCCTGTGTATCTTAAAAATCAGTCAAATAATGTGTACCTATATTATTATTGCTATTTCCAATGTCAGTTTCTGATGGGGCATTTCTGTTATAGACCAATATTTAATATAAACATTTCTTACTGATGTCCTTGTTCTTGATGAAATCCAATTTTGTGATTTACCCACTTTTCTTGCCATTCTTCCAGAGTCAGCACTCGGTTTTTCTGAACCTCAGTGTTTGGGTACTCTTCACCACCGAGTACCGCTCTTGTATCACCCATGGTTTTGTAGATGGCTCTGGCTCGCAAACTAATGTCCCCAATGCCTAAAAATGAAAAATGTCTGTAATGCTGTCATTTAGGGGCATTTCAATTATACTGATGAAGGAAATAAAACCCTAATATTTTCAGCAGTGTACCATTTAAAAAATATTTCAATATTCAAGGAAAAGCCACACACAAATTACTTTTCAGTGAGTCTGATGGTAAAGGCGTACCTCATAATCCACATTAGGAAGGATCTTTAAATAAACTGAATTTCATCTTATAGTAAAAGAGTTTAACTTTTTAAAAAAGAGAGAGAGGATAAAAAAAGTAAACAGGCAGTATAACTTTTGTTAGCTGAGAATTTTTTCTAACATCTCATTCTTTTGCATTGGCAGGCAGATTCTTTACCACTGAACCACTAGGTAAGTCCCTTTAACATCTCATTCTTTAATTTTTAAAATTTCTTTTAATGTTTACTTATTGTCTTTAACCAATGTTATATTGTACACAATTCAGAGTTCAACAGAGCTATGAAAGCAGCAGTCCCCATTTCTAACGAGAGGCAACCATCTTTAACACTTTTAGCTGAATCTTGATATATAAATCAAAATATGACTCAAAGACCATGCTTATTTTGTATCTTAATTTTTCACTTCTAGGAAGCATCTAGAAAATAACAGCATTTAGCCCTCTGTCAACTTTCCAATACACACACAGACACACACACCACCTTCTCCTTTTTCCTATTGTATCCATATACACATAGCATATTTGTGATTAAATATTTCAAGTACACATTACAGTGACTAGAGAGATACTATTCTCAGCTGAGCCATGTAGAATTCTATAATTCCTTTTCCTTTTCTGTACAACTTTTTATTCTATAGTTAATAACTGTCTGGCTTTTTCATTTATAAAATTTCTATCTATTCATTACTAATTCAATGCTAATTTCTCCCAATCTCCTATCAGCACACTCTCAGTCTCTTCTGTTATCAGATATCCTATCAATGTCATCTTAGAGAAGAGCCTGCTCATGTGGATGCTCTCTTCTCCTGGTACACAGCTGGCCTTCTGGGATCCTTCCTGATCATCACCCTGAAGCTTTCTTTTTTATCTTGTGCTGGATCCCCTGTTTCCTTAAATGGTTATCCCCCCGCCTTTTTTTGTTATCATCCTTATATTGGTAACGTATAACCTTCAGCAGCCTTCTGAGAAAGGGTGTATGGGAGAAAAGGGTTTCTTCTGAAACTTTGCATTTATAAAACATCTTCATACTATTCCCCACCCCTGGCAACCGACTCCAGTATTCTTGCCTAGAAAAATCCCATGGACAGAGGGGCCTGGAGGTTTACAACCCATGGGGTTTCCAAGAGTCAGACATGACTGAGCCACTGAGCATTCCCCATCCTTGATGTACAGTTTTGCTGGGTAAGAATTCTCAGGTGGAAAACATTTTCACTCACAATTCTGAAGAAATCATTCCTTTACCATCTAGCTTGCAGAGTTAATGCTTAATTCAAAGACATTCGGATTCTGATGTTTTTCCATGGGGCCAATATTTTTCTCTCTCTCAAAGCTTTTCTTTGTCCCTTAGTTTGTGCAATTTCATAATTCTATGCCTTACTCTGGGTCCACTTTCATCTGTTTGGTGTAGTTCTTTTAATCTAGAGCTCATATCCTTCAATTCTGGAAGAAGTCTTGAATTATTCAGATGATTTTGATCCCCTCCCCCCTTTTTTTCTATTTTTCTTTCTCAGACCCCTTTTATGTGGTTATAGAACTTCCCAAATGGCTCAAGTGGTAAGGAATCTGCCTATAGTCCAGGAAATACAGGTTCGATCCCTGGATTGGGAAGATCCCCTGGAGAAGGACATGACAGTACACTCTAGTACTTTTGCCTGGGAAATCCCATGGACAGAGGAGCCTGGCAGGCTACAATCCAGGAGGTCCCAAAAGAGTAAGACACAGCTGAGTGACTAAACAACAATAACAATACAACCTCCTGATCCAATACTGTAAATTGCTCGTAATTTTTTCTATTTTCCAATTCTTCATCGTTTTGCCCTATTTTCTGAGAGATCACCTTATTTTTATCTTTCTAGTTTTTCCTTCCTGCTTTCAAGTCTTTAATTCTTAAGAGCTCCTTTTTGTTTCTGATGCTCTTTTCATTGTGTTTTTATTTCACATACAGAATGGCTACAATATTTTGTTTTATTTACCTGCATGGTTTGTTACTGAGTCACTTTTCCTGTTGGTTTTGTCTTCTGTCTTCCAAACTAGTGGTTGTCCTTAAATGCCTAGCAATTGCTTAGTAGCTCAGTCATGTCTGACTCTTTGTGACCCTATAGACTGTAGCTTGCCAAGCTCCTTTGTCCATTTAATTTTCAAGGCAAAAATACTGGAGTGGGTTGCCGTTTCCTTCTCCAGGGGATTGAGTTTGCATCTCTGGCTTGACAGGTGGATTCTTTACCACTGAACTGCCAGAGAAGCCCCACTACCTACTCACATTTAAGAGTAAATACCAAAAAGCTGATTATAAGGTTAAGTTTGTAGATGGAGCTCATGGACTTTAAGCTTTACTGTAGAATGATGTGAGCAGATATCATTTGGACACTCAGATGTCATGATCTTTATTTATTTATGTTTTTTTGAACTCAAGACTTTCCATAAATGGACCTTCTAATCCTGTTGAAAGCTTGAGTCCTTGGGACCATGATTCTATACTCACATGAGAAAAGGATAAAAGTGGAAGAAAGTGCCAGCATTCATTTGCTTGTGTTTAGCTAATTGCTGTTATTTTCAGTATGGTACTCCCACCCCAACTGTGAATTGTATCTTCCCAGTCCAAAGATTGTACCCTCTCCAGGGAATAACCCCCCAAACATCTGCTGATGCTGTGAGGAGCAGGAAGCTGGGGAAGGGAACAGGAATTTAGCTTTTCAGGAATCAGAATTTCAAACAATTGTCTTAATTTAGACCAGATGCTTCCCTTTCCCAGAGATACCTGGTGCTGCTAACTTCTGAGCACAGGGGAATTCTACACTGCAAGTAGTACTGCTCATTGGCTTCCCCCTTGCTGGTTTAGAATTTAGCTTTCTTCAGTTTGCAAAATCTTTCACCACTTGTCCATCTGCTTTCTTGATTTAGAAATTTTATTCTTCTCTTCTGTCCTTCCTTTATGCCTTTAAAAATCCCGTTGTTTCGGTGGAGTTTTAAGAAGGAACAAAAGCAGATGCATGGATTCAGTATCCCACCTCTATCCCACAAGTCTGCATTTTCAAATAATTTTCTAATACCTTTTTTTTTTTGAATGGGAAAATGCAAACAAAGGTGTGTTGACCTAAAGAAAAATACACAACCTAAAAGTTATGAGTTTCAGTTTTATTTGGAGACCTCACTGAGGACGATGGCCTGGGAGAGAGCCTTTCAAGGGCATGGCCTTTCAGAGCATAGCTCCGGGAAAATGCTCCAAATATGTATGTTCTGTATAAATAAGATCTTTTTTTTTTTTAACTAGGAAAAATATGTAGTCTAGCGTGTGTGTGCATGCTAAGTCGCTTGCGTGTGTATGCATGCTAAGTCGCTTCAGTCGTGCCTGACTCTTTGCGACCCTACAGACTGTAGCCTGCCAGGCTCCTCTGTCCGTGGGATTCTCCAGAATACTGGAGAGGGTTGCCATGTCCTCCTTCAGGGATCTCCCCCACCCAGAGATTGAACCTGTGTCTCCTGTGGCTCCTGCACTGCAGGCAGATTGTTTACCGTTGAACTACTGGGGAAGCCCAGAGTCGAGCATACAACTTTGTAAAAGATTACTGCTAATCACAAAGAACAGATACTTCAAGTTAATGATTTTAGCGATTTCTGTGTACAAAAAGTTGCAGGATCTGGGACCACTGTAATTCTCCCTGAAGCATGCTATCTAGGGGCCAGCCACCAATCCAAAATACATAATGCCTCATTCTTATTTTCCTTCCTGAAGTCCTGAAACACTTGGGGAATATCACTCTCTGCAGGGGGTTGCAATTTAACCCTTAGCATAACTGGAGGATGAGCAATACTCTTTGTTCCTTTTTTTTTCTTTACAAAAGAGAACTAAGGAAAAAAGACATGTGAACATAACTGCAGGTATGTGGGAAATGTCTGTCTTTTCAATATGAAATTTGTTAAGTAAGGACAATACAACACAATAGTTCTAACATACCCTTTGAATCATTAGTGAAACTAATTTGGTTTGGCTTACACTAGCAGGCTAATCTTAGTGGAGTTAATTTAATGATTCATCTATGAGAACAGCAAACATCACACAAAAGAAGTTCTTTAAGAAAAAGTTCCCTTTATGACAAAATTGGGCTACAGTGTGCTTAGGATTTAAAGGAGAAGGCACCTCCCTTGGAATTAAGAACACAAATCACTTTCCAGCAAACATTTGTTAACAAATGGCTTTTGAAAGGCCCTGACATGTCAGGAGGTGATTCTTGAGTCTTCTGAGAGAGGTGAGAGGAGTATCTGAATATATCGTGTACAGAAAAGCAAAAGAGAGTTGTAGTTTTCCCATTTCCATTTTCAGCCACAAATTTGGCACCTGAACTTGAGCCTGATTAAAACAGTTCTCTACTTAAAAGGGAAGCATTATTTTATCATGGAACAAGGGCAGCCTATTGGGCTTCTCTCCTAGCTCATTCGGTAAAGAATCTGACACAAGCAATATTTTTTTTGAGTCTTCTTGCCTGAGAATCCCGCGGCCAGAGGAGCCTGGCAGGCTACAGTCTGTGGGGTTGCAGGAGTCGGACATCACTGAGCAACTAAGCACAAGCGCAGCCTGGAATAATTCAGCCCCGACACGACTGAGTGACTAACAACAACCTCTCTTCCCAGCTGGCGCTAGCGGTAAAGAGCCTGCCTGCCAAGGCAGGAGACATAAGAGACCTGGGTTCAACCCCTGGGTCAGGAGGATCCCCTGGAGAAGGAAATGGTCATCCACTCCAGTATTCTTGCCTGGAGAATCCCATGGACAGGGGAGCCTGGTGAGCTACAGACCATGGGGTTGTAAAGAGTCAGATACGACTGAAGAAACTTAACACACATACCCCTCTCACACAGACTTGGTATCATGAATATAATTTAGTCATTTCTTAGCTGTTCTCATAGCTTCTCAACATGTTCGTAACTTGTCCACATCCCTTTCTGGAGAAGGAAAAAATTTCTTTCTATAACAAGATAAAAGTGCAAAATTGTAAGAATCAGGAAAGGCTAATTTCATAATCATTCTTACCCATACACAGAAATAGCAGACGTGCCCAAATCTCCCTGGGTGTTCTCCCAAGTCTGGTTTCCTCCTCACCTTTTCAATAAAACCACGGTTCTGCTTAGATTTATTTTAAAGCTTTAGCAAACTGCAAATTTAGTAAACTGAAGTTAAATTTTCTTATTAAAATTAGTAAAATTCAGTCAATTTATTTTAAAATTTTGGTAAGTGGCAGAATTTAGAAAACTGAAGTAAATTTAAAAGTGAAGATTTTAAACTCAAGTGCACAAATCTTAAGAGTATGACTCTGTGATTTCCTTTTACATATGACTACACCTATGCATTTACCGTGGAGCAAGAACAGGATATTTACAACACCCCATTTCCCCCACTTCCCCGCCCCCAGCGCATCACTCACTATTCTGGCAAGTATTTCTCAGTTCTTAAAATCAACAATACCCGACAGTGATTTGGAGGTCAGGGACTCAGAAGGGTCATTCACTACCCATTCCCGCTGGGCTCCCTGAGTCCATTTCAGGGCGCGGGTTGCCGGACGGTGGGGCGCCGAGTCCCCGACTCCGATCACACCCTCACACTCGCAAGCGGCCCGCTGGTCACCGCACCCTCCCCGGGGCGCAGCGGACCCTACCTCGTGCGCTGTCCGCCTGGCCGGCCGCGGACTCTGGCGCTGCCCGGGCGCCGCTGCGTCTGAGGCCCCGCGCCCCCGGCCCCGCCCCCGCCCCGGCCCGGCCCGGCCCCGCCCCTCCCGCGGCGCACAGGCCCCGCCCCTCCCCAGGCGCCGGGCGGTGCGCGGCGGCGGAAATGGCCGGGGCGGGGCGGGGCGGAGGCGGGGCCCCTGCTCCTCCCCGGGGCCGCAGGCTCCTCCCACCGCGGGTCACGTCGTGACAGGGGCGGAAGCGGCGGCGGCGGCGGCGGCGGCGGCGGCCGAGTTGGGGCTGCGGCTCGCGGCGCGGATCCTTCGTCCTGCACGCGCGGCGCGCGGCTCCGGAGAGGCGCCCGCAGCCCGGGGCGGCGCGCTCGGTCTCGCCTGCGCTCCCAGGTCGGGGGGGCGGGGGCGACGCGCGGCTCCGGGGGCGGGCGTGCGGGCGGCGGCGGGTCTCTGGTGACAGCTCTGCACAAAGCAGCCTGGCCGGGCTGCAAGCTCCCCTGCCCCTGAGCCGCGCTCCTCGCCCGGGCGGGAGGTGGACTGGCTCCTCGGGGCTCCACCTCCGCCCCGGGGTTGGAGAGGGGCGAGGCGAGCGGGGGAGGGTCCCGGCCCGAGGGATGGGGGGGCGGAGGTGGGCTCCTGGCCTGGGGTGTTGGAGCCCCCCGTGTTGCGGGTGAGTCCTCCTCCCCGCAGTGTTTGCTTTCTGTACAGGGGTGCCGTCTCCCCGCGAATCCTTGCACGCCTCCGGCGCAAAGGTGAGCCTGGGGAGGCTGCGGCGTCTGCGACTTCGGAAAGCGAGGCGGCTGCCGCTGGCGCAGAGGGCGTTTGGGGGGCTCCCTCCTGGGGGCTGTCAGAGCCCTGTCACCCGGGGAGAGGCTGCTGCGAGGGAAGGGGCACCCAGCGTCCGGGGGCCGGAGCTCCGCCGCTTGCCTCGCAGCCTTGAGAGCGCGGCGGCGAGGAGCCGGCTCGGCCTCGCGATGCTGTTAGCTGGACTGCAGCGCGGGGACCACGCGTTAAGACGCGATCGGCATTGCCGGGTTGCGGAGTGAAGCCTCCGGGACCCGGGACCCCGAGGGGGCGGCCCGATTTCGGTAGCTGTTAGTCAACAGCCCAGCAGCTGGCAGGTGAAAGAGGAAGGAAGAGACAGGCCCAGCTGTAGCGAGTTGGGGGTTCCGTGACCTGGAACCTAGCCAGACGGAGGCCAGGCCTTCCCTCGGGAGAGCGTGCAGGCGTCCAGACCACCCCGTCTGGGGGGTCGGTCACTCCACCTGTGCACACGCAGCTCAAGGCTTTGACACTTTGGTTGGTTGGTGGTTGCTTGTTTTTAAACCGACTTTAGTGGAAGAAAGGTGAGTGGGAGGGAAGGTTTTCTTCAGGAGGTACCGGAGAAAAGGACCATCAATAATTAATTATCGTCCGTGCAGAGAAAGTCGTCAACACAGCATTCGGGAAATTGAACTGGATGCACATGTCTGAAGCTTGATTGTCGTGGGTGCAGTTTTAAGTGGCCCGAAGGGAAATTTTTGCTCCTGTTGGCTCTGGAGAAGTTTCTAGTAGTTTGTCCAGTTTTGAGAAATTATGCTAATGCTACTACACATTTTTATTCCAACCTGGAGTCCTTTAATTCATATTTTTATGGATTCTGTGTCGGTTTTCTTTTTTAAAGTTTTGTGAATAAGTTACTTCTAAAAAAATCTTGAAACTTACTAAACTAGAAATCTAGACATTGATATATTTGCACATATTTATGTACCCCCCCAACCATTTTTTCCTTTCTTTTTGTCATATTAAGAGAAAACCAAAGCTGCGAATTTAAAATTAGGAAGAATTATGCTTATAAAGTCATACTGAACCAGAAACAAATTGATTATATTTAAAGTTAGGTGTGTTTATTAATTTGAAGAACCAGAAGGGAAAGCACTTCCTGTGTACTAATTTACTAACACTTGGTCAATATTTCTAAGGTTATATTTAAAAGCACAAGTAAATGTAGTCCTCCCAACTTAAAATTTTTTTTTCCATTTGAAGCCCCGAGAACCCAGCAACAGTGAAAATATAGAAATTACAGTGTCAAAAAAGAATGAAGGTACATAACTGTTAATTGTATAGTTAAAGGTGAAAATGTACTACTCTGAAAATCTTCAATCATTATTTTCCCAGACCACACAGATTTCTTAACGGCTTTCATAGCTAAAGTTTTCATTTCCTCTTAATCATTTCTTGGATTACATCATTCTTTTGCAATCAAAAATATGTTTTTCAGTATACAGTTGGGTTAAAATGTTTGATGAAATTTCCAGAAACTATGCTTTCTTTTGAGAGTGCTTATGTTCCCAGGTAACATGGTCAAATGTTGCTTGAACTGATTTTATTTGCATTCCTAAACCGCACGTTAGACATTTTCTGCAATACTTAACATATACAGTGTACATGTTTACTTATGCTTTATTCACGGTTCATTTTATGAATAACGTAGGTTACATGTTTTACATAAAGAGATTGTAAATTATTTTGAAAATGTGAGTCAGAAGCCCTTCTTAGGGTATAAGAATTAAGGTAGACAGTAGTACTTTTAAAACCACTAGCGCTGTATCCAACTATGTAATGAGTGCTGTAGGACTAATGGCGATTTTTGAAATGGCTAAGAACTGTAATGGATTTCAGAATATGTATACAGTATATTTGTTCATATACTAACATAATGGTTTTGAGAAAGTGAAGACTGAGTCAAAGGAAAACCATCCATAATGTTGATGTCAAGATTTCTCAAAGTTGATGTAGACGGCAGATTGAAAGTTTTTACATGTGATATTCATAATCCATAAAAAGTACCTTACAAATGTTCATGTAAATAGTAGGATCACAGTTTATAGTGAAGCAATAGGATTACAAGCCCTTCAAAGCTTTTCGCCAAGATTAAGATCATATAGGTGGGATTTGTATCTTAAGATAACAGCACTTCTCCACTTTCAAATTCCACTTTCAATTCCTTATCTGTAGGTATGTCCTATTTATTTCTCATGAGTATGTGTGTGGAGTAAATATGGATCAGGGAAGGAGATATTTGATAACTGTAGGATCCATATACTAGTGAGTACTTAGTTATGCTAAGCATTTTTCATTCCTTATTTAAGTTAATTGAAAAAAATGCTAGTATGATAAGTCTTAATCGTTCATGGTTTTATGCATTATTTTTTTTGTATAGACTTTTGATTCTTAATGTTTTAACTGTGCTGTGATTAAACTAGTTTGAGAACTCAATTTGTCCAGTGACTGTCTAACCCAGATTCCTATATTCGGTAGTGACCAGATAGTGTGCCTGAGATTTATTTGTTGGGTTTTACTGAGAAGGAATAAATGCGTTTTCTTTGTAAAGTATGGTGGTGGGTGGTGGTTTAGTCACTTAAGTCGTGTCCAACTTTTGCCACTCCGTGGACTGTAGCCTGCCTACAGGGTGCTCTTTCCATGGGACTTTCCAGGCAAAAATACTGGAATGGGTTGCCATTTCCTTTTACAGGGGATCTTCCCAACCCAGGAATCTAACCGAGGTATCTTGCATTGCAGGCAGATTCTTTACTGACTGAGCTACAAGGGAAGCCTGTATACTTTTTAAAGTATAATAGGTCAAAATTGAGGAACTAACACAGTGAGAAAGAGAGGAACATAAACAAAAATAAGATATTTTTACTCATTGAATGTTATAAACAGTAATGTCTTTTCTTTATATGTCATTCATTTCTGTATATATGTAAAATGTATATACTACTAATGGGTAACATTATTGAGTACTGGAAGCCTGGTGCTTCCAATTAATTATTTTACTAGGGTACACTCTAGTTGTGCCCATTTTATATATGAAAACACTGAGGCTTAATCTTAGCTTAAATAACTTGAAAGCAGTTGTTTTACACTCGGGCCATCTAACTGTAGAGCATGTACTCTTACCACCAAAACTGCTTAATAATTTGACTCCAGAGTGTTGAAAGTATTAGCAGATGT
Source organism: Antilocapra americana (assembly GCA_007570785.1). Classification (NCBI taxonomy): domain Eukaryota; kingdom Metazoa; phylum Chordata; class Mammalia; order Artiodactyla; family Antilocapridae; genus Antilocapra; species Antilocapra americana. Next base: position 9,334,143 of record ML664180.1, on the reverse strand, counting down.
TCTTATTTAATGTTTTCTGTTTTGTTTTTTGCGACAGATTTTCTGATACAATGGCAACCTCACGGGGGAGAACGAAGAAAAAAGCATCTTTTGATCATTCTCCAGATAGCCTTCCTTTGAGGAGTTCCGGTAGGCAGGTATCACTTATTTCATTCATTGACCCTATTTTGAGCCAACAGACTTACTGTGATTGGGGCTGAAGAATTAGAGATGAAAGAGCAGAATTCCAGCCCTCAAGGAACTTGCAGTCTAGTGGAAAAATTCACCTTGGGACTTCCAGTGTGATAAAGTGATAGAATATTGGGAAAAAAGCTTATCTGGCGGTGATAAAAGCATTGCTATGAATCAGCACAGGGTGTTCAGCTGTGTGGTTGCCTCCAGGATGTGAGTTGGGGCCAGATCATGCTTGGCTTGATGTCATTCATAGGAATTTGGACCTCAGCTCATAATAGTTGGTTAGGTGCTGTTGGTGGGTTACTGGCTGCCATCTTTCTTGTAGGACCTTTTTTTTTTTTTTTTTTTTTAAGGAAAATATTGAATGATGTAATTCTTTCTCTAGAATTTGTCTACAAGTTTTGAAATCTACAGTACTGAGAGGATAGAACTTCTCTAAGCAAAGAGAACAATCTTAATTTGAGAGTGGCTTTCACTTTTTATGATAAAGCTTTAAAATTTTTTTTTAAATTTTTTATTGGTTGAACTATCTGGGTTAGATAGTCAATATTGAAGTAGAGTTGAAACAGCTTTTTCCTAAAAGAGGCTCGTATGCATTTTATGTCTCTATTCAGAAACCTGTTGTTGAATTCCTGAATTTCTAGCAGGTTAGTCAGTTGTTTGCACAATACATTCTCAAGGAAATTGCTGTTATCTTCAGCCCCTACCCCATTGCCAGGATGCTGTTGATCTTCACACTTAGAACTTCTAACCTGAAAGTGATTTCAGGAGTAAACCTCCCACCACCTCCACCCTGGGCCACGCTGGTGTTAATATTAATCTCAGCTGGTTCTTTCTCAGGCGAAGAAAAAGGCCACGGAGACGATGGATGAGGATGAAGATGGTGGGTCAGAGAAGAAGTACAGGAAATGTGAAAAAGCAGGCTGTACGGCCACGTGTCCTGTGTGCTTTGCAAGTACTTCTGAAAGGTCTGTTTAGACGGCGTGTCTTGGCCTCACCTTCCTGCCAAGATAGTCTTCCTAAAGATACATAGAGAGACTGCTATACTGCAGTAGCGAAGTTGCCACATCATCCCCGCTACTCACTCCCCTGTTAGATCAGCCTGTATCAGCTCTGCACAGTGTCCCGCCCCCTGTGCTCACATCGCATCCCCCATAGCTGTACCTCTGGTTGTTGGGAATGGGGGAATAGTTTGAGGATGGGATGGGGTAAGAGGTCAGTGGGGAGCAGAGAGAACCTTGAGCTTCCTACAGAGATCGATGTTTGCTCATTTCTCTGGGTTGCTTTTCACCCTCTCACAGATACCACCTCTTCCAAAGATACATACAGGGCTCATTGAAACTATGTAGCTAACTGCACTCTTGCCATTTTTGTTGGGATGATCCAAGCATGACCCTTTACTTGCAGTGAAGAAAAATCTTCAGTTATGATTCAATGGAAACAAATTCTGGAAAACAAATTCTTTCTTTTTTTTTAAATCACAAAGAAATGGTGGTGTTAGTGTTCATAATGGCTTTAAAGTTCATTCTTTTGCTACATGATTGGCTGCATGGCAGGTTTTATTTGACAGATTGCCCACAGAATGGTCCGATCCCAGCTGGCCAGATTTTGCCACTAGAGATCACACTTCCCTCCTTCACGCACATGCCGCAAGCCCGCTGCCATCCCTTCTTTCATGTTGTAAAACCATATCATCGCTCCATGGAGTCCTGATAAAACTAAGTCCCAGGCCCTTTTGATGAGCAGGCAGCTGGGTACCACTGATCTAAGTCCCTGTGTCCTCCCCATGCATTGTTCTGTGTCAGTCAACCATTCTGTTTCTTCTGTTGTAACGTCCTGGTCATTAGGATTCTAAGTGAAGGTAAGGCAAAATGGGCTCAAAGGAGGTGTTTAATAAATGTTTAAAAAAAGTGAGAAGTGGTTATTCATTACCAAAGCTATCTGTGTTTGCTGTTTTCAGATGTGCCAAAAATGGCTACACATCCCGATGGTATCACCTCTCCTGTGGGGAACATTTCTGTAATGAATGCTTTGACCATTACTACAGAAGGTTTGTTCTGATAATTGTTGGAGTTTTCCAGGGTGGAAGGGATGGTGGCTTGGGCAGTGGGCAGTGGAGGGGGTCAGCTGGTTAAGCACCCCTCTCCCCGTGTTACTGAATTATTTCACTGTTTCATCCATACGTGGGCTGACTACGGGTGGGCCAGAACTTTGATGCTGTAGTTTGCGTGTGTGTACTCTTGGGTGTGCACACTCAAAGCTCAGAAAGTATCTGCCGTGAGACAGCTATTTTCTGTTGTTCACAAATTCTGAAAAATTTAGGAGCTGCTTTGCTCTTCTATGCCAATGCAAAGGGGCAGGAATGAAAAGATTTTATGGGGGATGCTGACAGCTAGAGGGTGCTGGGCAGACAGGTAACCATCCCTTCTTGATAGTTTTAGATACTAAAAATGCAACCTGTTTCATGAGTGCTGTGAAAACTTACCCCTCTCCCCTTATAATGTGGCTAAGTCCTTCACATAAGATTTCTATCTGCCTCCTGTTTTGAAAACCTGAATAGCTTATGTTTATTTTTATTGTTTTTCAGCCATAAGGATGGATATGACAAATATACTACATGGAAAAAAATATGGACAAGCAATGGAAAAACTGAACCTAGTCCCAAAGCTTTCATGGCAGACCAGCAGCTCCCCTACTGGGTAAAAAAGATAAAACTGTATTATTTTGTGAAGCATTTGTAGGGCTTCCCTGGTAGCTCCAGGGTAAAGAGTCCACCTGCCAAGCAGGAAACAGAGGTTTGATCCATGGGTCGGGAAGATCCCCTGGAGAAGGAAATGGCAACCCATTCCAGTCATTTTTGCCTGGGTAATCTCATGGACAGAGGAGCCTGGCAGTCCACGGGGTAGCAAAGAGTTGGACATAATTGAGCACCTAAACAACAGCAAAAGCATTTGTAGCACTCAATGCAAAAGGAATGGATGAAAATTCCAATTTTTAGAAAAGTTTTCTTTAATTGCATTTATTCTTTCTCTAACTATTAAAGGAAATCACATTTTTTATTTTTGTGGAAAAATCACCTAACTTGACCTGTAGGGTAAAGAAGAAACTAAAGACTCATTACCAGCTGGTGATAGCCATTGCTAAGTTTGGTCCATATCTCTCTTCTTTTTTCTGTTCATGTTTTTCTGTGTTTATTTAAACACAATTTCATGCTTTGTATGCACATCCTAATTAGGTTTAAAATCATATTTTGCATGTAAGTTTTTAGTAGCTTTTAGGTTTTTTTAATTAGTTTAACTTTATTTTTTCTATTTAGCCATTGTTTGAAAACATACTTTAGGGATTGTATATATAATATAAATATACCATCATTCAATAAATTATTTGCTAATTTATTTCATGTTATAGGTAATTTGAGCTTTTCTTTGCATACCTTAAAATTTTTCTTAATTGAAGTAAAATTTACATAACTTTAAATTGACAAAAAATTCACAAGGGAGACTCAAGAGGGAAAAACACACACACACTTATGACTGATGCGCGTTGTACCTCAGAAACCAACACATTGTAACGCAATTATCCTCCAATTAAAAAACAAATTTTAAAAGTTTTTTAAATTAACTGTTTAGAGTGTACATCTCAGTGGCATTCAGTACATTCACAGTGTGGTCCAATTACCATCTATATCTAATTCCAGAACATTTTCATCATCCACAAAGGAGACTTGTGCCCATTCAGCTGTCACCTCCCATTCCTCCCTACCCCCATCCTCTGGCAACCATTAATCTGCTTTCTCTCTTTATGAATTTACCATTTGGGATGCTTTATGTAAAGGAATCAGGTAGTATGTGACGTTTTACATTTGGCTTCTTTCACTTAACATCATGCATTTGATGCTGAATGTTTGTTAACCCAAATCATGTGGAGGAGATGGCAAAAGAAGATGTGGAAGAAGTGCTCGCTCAAGAGGTCTAACCCATTGACCTTGACTTCTTCTTTCCATCTAGGTTCAATGTACAAAACCTGAGTGTAGGAAATGGAGGCAGCTTACCAAGGAGATCCAGCTGACTCCCCAGATAGCAAAGACCTACCGATGTGGTATGAAACCAAATACTGCTGTTAAGGTATGATATCTTTGGTTTTCTGTTTGAATTAATTGATGGGTTAGTTTGTCAGTCGGTAGTAATGACATATATTTTTCCTTTATTGTATTGATCATTGTATCAGGATGGTACTGTCCCATGTATAAGAGAACCTCCACTACAATAGCGTAACTGCTTAAGGCTTTTTTCTCTCATTATAAACAGTTGAGAAGCAGGAGGTCCTGCTGGTATAGTTGGTATAGTTGGTATAGTTGGTATAGTTGGTATAGTTGCCCAGGGAATTCTCCTTCTAGTTTCCAGCTCTCTCACAAGATCATTACTGCACTGTCAGCCATCATTCCAAGTTCAAAGCAGAAAAGATGGGAAAAGCTGGAGTATCGTAAGCCAAGTCTCTCCTCCTTTTACTGGGAAACCAGGAGCTTTCCTGGAAGTTCCAACAGTAGTTTTCTATTTATAGCTCTTTGGCCAGGACAAGATCTCACAGCTACTCTGAACAACAGTGGGGACAAAGGAAGAAGATATTCTGTAACTGTTGTACGTTTTATATTTTATAATTGGAGGGAAATCTTTCATAACAGCATCAAAATTAGGATCCTGTGATGAATATATGTTTGGGCTCAATAGACAGGAGTTTGAGCAAATGCAGAGAGAAGTCTGGCATGCTGCAGTTCATGGGGTTGCAAAGAGTTGAACATGACTTAGCGACTGAACAACAACAACAATATGTTTGGGCTATTAGCAGTCTTTCTTAATTGGTATATTGTGCCTCCTTGGAGATTTGACAATTGCTTAGTGTTTAAAAATGTGCTAATTGCTTCAAAGTGTTAAAGCATCCATCTATAGAATGTGTCTTGTTTTATCAGTTCATTAAAGAATATTCGGAATTGTAATCTCAGATGCAAGATGCTTTTCCTTTCTGAAAATTTTGACTTAATTCACATAGCTTAATTCACAAAATTCACACTCTTAACGTAATGATTTAGTGGTTTATAGTATTAATATATTCACGGATATGCAGTTATCACCAACAAAATATTTTCTTCATTCAAATTCTGCTTTCAAGAATGAATGAGAAACATTTGAAAAGCTTTGTAAAGTTTATGATCAAGTTTTTCCAAGCCTGGGATTTAAGATACAAATATTATTGAAGTGACTCATAATTATTATAAACGTATTTGGAAGATTTTACAAAGTAAATTGGTGAGAAAAATGGTATGAATATTTAGGAGTTCTGTTTTCTATAGTTTTAAATTTTATATAAGCATTACATGAATATAATCTCAAGTTTAAAAAAGTAAATTGAACATCCATGTGCATAGGTAAGTACATGTACATACATAATATGTAAATAAAAATGAAAATCCCCTTGAAACCATCTCTTTCTTCCGACTCTAATAGATAACAACTCTTAATGATTCATTTATCCTACCAGAACTTTCTTATGTTCTCATTATGTATTTATGGTAGACACATCTTTTTTAAAGCACTGGAAACAAATATCTAAACTACTTTTTAAAGGTTTAAAGAAGTATAGCTCAGAATGATCATAGCCTCTAAGGATGGTATCATATCTTTTTAATCCCCTCTGCCCAAGAAATCCTCCCTTGAGACCCTCTAGCTCCATTGTGATTGATTACCAACTATAGCCTCAACTTTTGAAATATTTATTTAAATGGTGTTTATTGACTCAGAGTCCCTTTGGTTTTCAGCTTGGTGTTCTGTCAAGGACAAAGTCTGGAAAGGTTTATTTGTAAAACAGCATTAAAAAGAATGGTAGCAAACAGCACACACTGTTTGGAACTCACTTTTTGTTGTTTAATATATCTTGAAAATGCTTCCGTCTCAGTGCATAAGGCTCGCTCTCTCTGTAAAGACCGTATAATACATAGTCCACTGAAGGGATATCATTTATCATCAGTGAGTGCGCTGTAGTGAATAGCTTTGTGTCTGTGCTGGGTTTTAGTGTATTTGTGGGATCCATTCTGAGAAATAACATTACTATCAAAGAGCATATCCAGTTTTTTTGAAGTTTTATTTGTGTATTTCTATTTTTGGCTGGGCTGAGTCTTCCTTGCTTTGCACAGGCTTTCTGTAGTTGTGGCAAGCGGGGGCTTCTCTTTGTGGCAGGCACAGGCTTGGGCTCACGGGCTCCAGTAGTTGCCGCCTGCGGGCTTAGTGGTTGTGGCTCCTGAGCTCTAGAATTCTGACTCAGTAGCCGTGGCGTCCGGGCTTAGCTGCTCCGAGGCATGCGGGATCATCCCAGCTCAGGGATGGAACCCGTGTCCCCTGAATTGGCAGGCAGATTCTTACATTCTGTGCCACCAGGGAAAGCCTATCAAGCTGTTTTAATTTGAAATAATTCTTAGACCCACAGGAGGATTTATAATTTGTGTGTAAGGAATAAAGAATGAAGGTGAGCACTCATCATGTACCCACACCCAGTTTTAGAAACAGAGTGTTACCAATTTAGAAACAGAGTGTTACCAATGCCTCTGTAACTCCCTGTATACCCCTTAGTGGGTTATCTTCCTCTGCCTCTCCTGCAAGAGCAAGCAATATTTCAAATTTCGTATTTATTATTCCTCCGCTTTTTGTTTTTGAGTTGATGCATATGTATGAAACCCTTTTTAACATGTGAAGTTTTGCGTATTTTATGTTGGTTGGAAATCGTACCCTGTTGTTTGCGGTCTTCTGCAGCTTTCTTCTTTTCCTTAACACTGAGGTTTTTTGGTTGCCTCCATGTTGATGCCTACAGCTCTGAGTCATTAATTGTCCCTGCTATGTAATTTTGCATTGTGTGAATCTACCATAGCGTGTCTGTTCTCTTGTTCATAGGTGTGTGAGGGTTGTTCATAGTTTGGGGCTGTCATCTTCTTTCATGTCTCTCCTAGTACTGTGCTATGGTGAGCTCAGTTGCTCAGTCGTGTGCGACTCTTTGCGACCCCATGGACTGTAGCCCATCAGGCTCCTCTGTCCATGGAATTCTCCAGCAAGAATATTGGAGTGGGTTGCCATTTCCTGTTCCAGTTTTCCTGGTGCACACGTGCAAAGAGTTTCTCTGGAATATATTCCAAGGGCTAGATTTCTCAGACCATATGGTATGCCAATCTTCAGTTTATTTAGGTAACTTTTAAAATTGAAATATACAAACAGAAAGTGCACAAGTCAAAGTGCCATAGCTCAGTGAATTTTCAGAGTCCACATTTAGCCAGCTCCCAGCAAAGAAAGCTGAGCACCAAAGGATTGATGCTTTTGAACTGTAGTATTGGAGAAGACTCTTGAGAGTCCCTTGGACAGCAAGGAGATCAAACCAGTCAATCCTAAAAGAATCAACCACGAATACTCATTGCAAGAACTGATGCTTCCAATACTTTGGCCACCTGATGTGAAGAACTGACTCATTGGAAAAGAGCCTGATGCTGGAAAAGATTGAAGGCAGGAGGAGAAGGAGACAACAGAGGACGAGATGGTTGGATGGCATCACCGACTCCATGGACATGAGTTTGAACAAACTCCAGGAGATGGTGATGGACAGGGAAGCCTGGCGTGCTGCAGTCCATGGGACTGCAAAGAGCCGGACACAACTGAGCAACTGAACTGAAGTGAACAGTAAAGAAACTGACCAGCCTCTCAGAAGCACCCTTGCACCACCTTTCACTCAGAATCCATCCCTTCCCACTGCCCAGAGTAACTACTTACTTCCTCTTCTCCCCCATCCAAAGACTAACCAGCCCAACCCTGCTTAGCTTCTGAGATCAGAGAGGACAGGCCCTTTGAGGATGGTACGGCTCTAGGTCCCTACTTACCCTTCTAACAACCCTGTGGATGTTGCTTTTGAACATTATGTAAATGGCATAATACCGTATGCATGCTTTTGGGTGTGGCTTCTTTCAGCTCACCGTTAGGTTTGGAGGGTGCATCCCTGCTGTAATGTGTGTTGCAGTTTACTCTCATTGCTGTGCCATTGTGTGACTATGATACAGTTATTCTGCCTTCTACTCTTGACCGACTTCTGGCTTGTGCTTAGGTTTTCTCTCTTACAAGCTATGCTTCTTCAGGCATTTCCTAATCCTTTTCTTAGTGCACACGGACGGGCGTCTCTCTAGAAAACACTGGCATGACTTGTTCTGTTGCAGTTCGCCTTTTTGTGCTTCACAGATATGCATTTTTTTATAAACTGAAGCTTTGTGACAACTCTGCATTGTCAGGTGATGGTTAGCATTTTTAGCAATAAAGTATTTTTAATTTATTTATTTATTTTTGGCTGTGCTGAGTCTTCAGTTGGGCACAAGGGCTCTGGGGCACTGGGGCTCTGTAGTTTTAGCACACTGGTTTAGTTGCCCCAAGGCATGGAGGATCTTCCGTGACCAGGGATCGAATCCCTGTCCCCTGCATTGGCAGGTGGATTCTTAACCACTGTACCGTCAGGGCAGTCCCTGAGGTATTTTTTTTAATTAATGTATGTGCAGCTTTCTTTTTTTAAGCTATTGCACACTTAATATTCTACTGCTGCTGCTAAGTCGCTTCAGTTGTGTCAAACTCTGTGCAACCCATAGACGGCAGCCCACCAGGCTCCCCCGTCTCTGGGATTCTCCAGGCAAGAACGCTGGAGTGGGTTGCCATTTCCTTCTCTGATGCATGAAAGTGAAAAGTGAAAGTGAAGTTGCTCAGTCGTGTCCGACTCTTTTCGACCCCATAGACTGCCTACCAGGCTCCTCCATCCATGGGAGTTTCCAGGCAAGAGTACCAGAGTGGGGTGCCATTGCCTTCTCCGAACAGACTGCAGTATAGTGTGAACCTAACTTTTATATGCACTGGGAAACCAAAAAATTCGTTTGAGTCACTTCTGTTGTGACACTTGCTTTATTGCAATGGTTGGTCTCAAACTGAGCCCACAGTGTCTCTGAGATATGTCTGTATAGCAAGACTAGAATTGTTGGGCATAATGCAGTCATATCTTCAGGGCTTGATTCCTAGGACCCTGCAGGTATCAAAATCTGAAGATGCTCAAGTCCGTTGTATAACGTGGCAAAGTATTGCATATAACCTACACACATCCTTTTGTATACTTTAGTTCATCTGTAGATTACTTTTAATACTTAATGTAATGTAAATTCTATATAAATAGTTGCTGGCACATGGCAAATTCAGATTTTACTTTTGGGAACTTTCTGCAACTTTTATGAATATTTTTTAATCCGAGGCTGACTGAATTTGTGGATGTGGAACCGCTCGTATTATGTACATCTTCAGTTATACAAGATAATGCCAAATTATCATGCATTTATAGGTTTCATACTTTGTCAGATTGTTCTCCAGAATTATTACACACTGTTGTAGGTTGCCACCGAGGACATCTTTGCACCCTCATTCATGTGGGTATTTTATCACACTTTCTCTTTTCCAATTTAATTGATGAAAAGAGGTATCTTATTAAAGGTAAACTTACACTTAGGACTGGAGAAGGCAGTGGCACCCCACTCCAGTACTCTTGCCTGGAAAATCCCATGGATGGAGGAGCCTGGTAGGCTGCAGTCCATGGGGTCGCTAAGAGTCGGACACGACTGAAAGACTTCACTTTCACTTTTCACTTTCATGCATCAGAGAAGGAAATGACAACCCACTCCAGTGTTCTTGCCTGGAGAATCCCAGGGATGGCGGAGCCTGGTGGGCTGCCGTCTATGGGGTTGCACGGAGTCAGACACGACTGAAGCGACTTAGCAGCAGCAGCAGCAGACACTTCGGACTGTATTTTAGGGATTTCCCAGGCAGTCCAGTGGTTGAGACCTCACCTTCAGTGTGGGGGGTGTACATTTGAGCCCTGGTCAGGGACCTAAGATCCCACATGCCTGGGGGCCCAAAAACCCAGAAGCCATAGTATAACACATTCAATAAAGACTTTAAAAGTGGTCCACATCAAAGAATCTTTTTTTTTTAAAAAAGACTATATTTTATAATTAAACCTAATTAATACTTTTTGTCTGGTTTTTGCAGCCTGAGACCTCAGACCATTGTTCCCTCCCAGAGGATCTAGTGAGTATTTCTGCATGTTTCAGATTAGCCTGCATCTCGCCTTCAGTGATAAGTACAATAAGTAAAGCACAGTAACAGTGTTATAAGTGTCTTTATTTGGTTGCTGATCAAAGGCTTTTTAATCTCACGTGGTAACTATGTGAAGAAAATGCTAGCAGTAAGGGTGTTATGCGTGATCCTCACCCAACTTGGGGAAAAAAAAAAACACTAAAATTTTTATTGCTTTATGTTTAAAGGAAATAAAAAGGCAGAAACTGACACCGTGCCTTCCTCCAAGGATCAGACTCGTTATACTTGTTTTCCAAGGGAGACTCTATGACCTTCTCGCCGCTTGAATCGTTCCAGGAAACGAACAAGAGGCCCATAATTTGATGGTCTTGGCCCAGATTCAGCTGTGAGAGGGTTCTCCTGTTGTTCTGACCTCAGCGTAACTGCTTTGTCCCGTCTCTGCCCAGATGTGGAAGGGGCAGCAGCTGGCAGAGCCTTGCCGCGTGTCACTTGTCTTAGGAAACTTTGCTCCCTGAGCTGACTGATTTTGCCACATAGCCAGATCCAGTGGCTATTTCAGAAGATGACTTTTTTTTTTTTAAATTATTAATTTCTGAGTTATTCTGCATGGCAGTGATTCAGGATTGTTCGTTTGTAGTTTTTCTAAATGTGAAACTCAGGGAATGTGATTGATGTTCAGGCCAAGGGAGAACGGACACCTGGCAGGTCTGCTCTGTTACATAAAGGGCTGTGTGAGACACACACATACACCCATATTAAAATAAATAAATAAGTGTGCCCTTAAACATTTCTACAGTAAAGCAGTGACCCAGATAATTTCTGGATTCAGGGTAAACGAGATGACATTATAGAAAGAAAGGAAAAAATAACTTTATCAGTACAGTTTAAAAAATTACTTTATGACTATTTCCCCTAGTGTTCAGACCATTGTGCTCTCAAGGAATCTGAACTTGAGGGCCATATTCTTGGGATATAAGAACCTTAAAAAGTTCAGAAGAGTCCCTGGATGTTCATATGCCAGTTACTTATTTTTGTCTTCAGTTAAGAAAGAGTCTGGGGCAGGTTTATGAAATGGAACTTTCCTTCTTTTTGGTCCAGCACAGGCTGGTCAAGGGTAGCCAAATCTAAAACAAGCCTTGAGGACAAAGATTTCAAACTGAAAAGCCATCAGGGGGCAGGCAAGTAAAATGAGTGTGTGAGGGACTTTCCTGGTGGTGCAGTGGTTAAGACTTCGCCTTCCAGGGCAGGAGGTGGGGGTTCGAGCCCTGGATGGGGAGCTGAGATCTCACATGCCTCCTGGCCGAAAAAACAATAGGTGTATAACAGAAACAATATTGTAGCAGATTTGATAAGTGGAAAAAAAAAAAAAGGTCTGCATCAAAAAAAGAAAAAAAAGTGTGAAGCAGCTGGGAATAATTTATGAGGGATGTTGGGGCTTGTAGTAAGCTGAGAAAATGCTTGCCTGAGATTTGGACTCTGAAATCTGAAGGGCAAATAATGTACCTTTAATTCACAAACCACAGCTTGATGGCAGGTGGCATTTGCTTGAAGACTGGAGAACTAGCATCAGAGGGTTCCTGAGCCCAGGATTCTCCTCTATTAGATTCCTAGAATTCCTGGAGCATACATTCAAGATCATGTTTAGCAAAGTCTGCCTGGTATAGGATTTCTGGCAGTGCTGCTTTAGAAGCAGGTAAATTTTATTTTTATCACAACAGTCATCACCAGGCTGCTTTGATCGAATGACTCCGTATGTTAATTCAAAATCTGGAATTTGATCACGTATTTTAAGACCAAAAATAGCTTCTTCAGTTCAGTCTACATGGAGCATCTTATTTTGCTGATTGTCATGTACTTTTCCTTTTGAAAAAAATTTTTAGTAACCTCTGGCAAAAAGCAGTAATATTTGACTGCTGCTTCAGAGAATTGTGGGGGTTTTTTGGCTGAATTTTGCCGTTTCCATTATCTTTAGATCCTGAATTAAAAGGGGAGAGGGCCAGGTGATAAATGATTTCTGAACAGAAGGAAGTTCCTCGTGTCAGACTTAAACAAACCTAGGCTTCCAGGAGAGTCAATGGAGGTACCATGAACACTTATGTGATGTTGGGACTTCCCTGGTGGTTCAGTGGCTGAGACTCTGTGCTCCCAATGCAGGGGGCATGCTTTTGATCCCTAGTGAGGGCCCTAGGATCCCTCATGCCACAGGACGCGGCCAGAAAAAGAAAGACCAGGTGTTGGTGGAGTTTTTTGCAGAGGGAAAGAAAAACCTCTTGCTGTAGATCTGAGGGAACTTGGCCTAAGAAGCATTCTCTCCGGGTTTCATCAGGGGTCTTTGTTTCTGAATCTGTCTGTGCAGGACTGGCCTGGGACTGAGGAGTGGGCCAAGGCAAAGGAGAAGGGTTGGGGATGAATGAAGATAAGTGACAGGGCAAGATCCCTCTGTCCTTGGTGGACCCCGCAGGTCCGTTTCTTGTCCGCCATTGTCCCTCTTTGTCTTGCTCTGCTCCCTCGCAGAGAGTGTCGGAAGTGTCCAACCATTGGTGGTACTCCATGCTCATCTTACCTCCTTTGCTGAAAGACAGCGTGGCCGCCCCCCTGCTCTCGGCCTACTACCCGGACTGCGTGGGCATGAGTCCATCCTGCACCAGCACGCACCGCGTGGCCAGCGACACCAGCCCCGGGAAGCTGGAGCACCCCAAGGCGGTCCCCACTGTGCTGGGTGAGAGCTGGGCCTGGCCCTCTCTGCTTTCCCTCCCCTACCTTGCCCTGGAAATGTGTGGGTGAGCAGAATGGAAAAGATGTGTTTTTTTTTTTGTTTGGTTGTTTTAAATGTGTTCACTTGGTACAAAGCACCTCATTATTTCATGAATCTGGTTTCACTGTGGATCACTCGTATTATTTGTATACATTAGTTAATTTTCCCCTTACTCGTTGGGAAGGCCTGTAGCACTTTTCTAGGAATCGTACCTAAGGAGTTTAGTGAGCATTTCTTTGAAAGTTGGATAGCTGCATAATTTGAGGATAGTGCTGACTTCCCTGGTGGCTCAGATGGTAAAGCGTCTGTCTACAATGCGGGAGACCCGGGTTCGATCCCTGGGTCGGGAAGATCCCCTGGGGAAGGAAATGGCACCCCACTCCAGTATTCTTGCCTGGAAAATCCCATGGACGGAGAAGCCTGATGGGCTACAGCCCATGGGATCACAAAGAGTTGGACATGGCTGAGCGACTCCCACTTCCCACTCACTCTGACATGCCGGAAGAAAGTTTTGACTGATGAGCCACCCTTCTTTTTTTCTCTCTGAGTCATTCTGCTTCTAATTATGCCATTGATAATTACAGTCAAATGACCCACTCTTGGAAAAAACTTCAGGTCAAGGCAAGCAGACTGATGACTGTTTACTTTCAAGGGATTTAAAAAATTCTCCATCAGAATTCTCAGTGTACGAGCGAGAATTCTAGATCATCTCCTGCACACTAACAGACTTCATCTTTGGTGCAAGGGGATTTTGACATTGTGGCCTTTTATTAAGGTTTTAACTAGGAGCACCGGACGCTCCAAAAATCTGGATGTGGTCGAAATCACAACTGAAGTGATAAATCCCAGTGTTAACGAAGGTGGAATGAAACAGACCCTCAGACAGTAGTTAGTTGGTGTGTACATATATGAAGGGCAGTTTGGCAGTGTGAATCAAAAACCTTACAGTGGATCTTCTTTGGATGTAGGAATTTATCCTAAATTATCAAAGGTTATTGAAAGTAAGTCCAAAGATGTGTGGTGGTGTTTATGGTAGTGAAATAATTGGATAAAATCAAAATGCCCAGAAATAGGGGAGGAGGTAATAAATAAGATAGCATTGTATGTCCATGGAAGTCATATTTAATGACATGGGACAATGTTTTGAAAAGCAGGTAGGAAAAACAGCCTTTTCAGTGCATTCTTTTGGGCTTTTTTTCTTTCATAGCAACAGAATGTAGGTTAGACTGGGTTTAACACCGCTCAAGGATTCTCAGGGGTTAGTGATTTGTTACTTACTTCTGTGAACCTGTCTTCTAATCAGAAAAACTCCAATAATAGTTTCTTTTAAGATATAGTTCCATGGGGATTTGGCATTCAGTTGGGTTTGGAATTTCAGGTTTGCAAAATGAAGTTGTTTTTCAGTTGCTAAGTCGTGTCCAACTCTTGGCGACCCTGTGGCCTGTAGTACACCAGGCTTCCCTGTCCTTCACCATCTCCTGGACTTTGCTCAGTCTCATGTCCACTGAGTCAGTGATGCCACCTGACCATCTCATCCTCTGTCGTCGCCTTCTCCTCCTGCCTTCAATCTTTCCCAGCCTCAGGGTCTTTTCCAGTAAGTCGGCTCTTCCCATCAGTTGGCCAACGTTTTGGAGCTTCAGTTTCAGCATCAGTCCTGCCAATGAGTATTCAGGGGTGATTTCCTTTAGGATTGATTGGCTGGATCTCCTTGCAGTCCAAGGGAACTCTCAAGCGTCTTCTCCAACACCACAGATTGCAAGATGAAGACATTCTGGAAATCTGTTGAGAAACAACTTGAATATGTAGCACTCAAACATGATGAAGATGGCAAATTTTATAGCACATGTTTTTCTTTAACAAAAAATTTTGTTAAATTTCTGTGCCACAGAAATTGAATTTGTGAAGAAAGAACAGGGAAATATTTTTTAATTTCCACCTAGCAGGTCTCATTGGTCAGAAGATGTGGAAGCATTTACGTAGGACAGACCAGGAAGCTTGTCTAGGCCCCTCTTTCTGGTTTGTTTCTGCTCTTCTGCTTACTCAGATTTCCCCGGTGGCCCAGACAGGAAAGAATCTGCCTGCAATGCAGGAGACCCAGGTTCACTCCCTGGGTTGGGAGGATCCCCTGGAGAAGGAAATGGCAACCCACTCCAGTATTCATGCCTGGAGAATTTTCGATGGACCGAGGAACCTGGCGGGCTACAGTCCATGGGGTTGCAAAGAGTCAGACACGACTGAGCGACGAACTCTTACCCAGATTTGGAATTTACAGCCTGTGGGATTTACTCCTTTGCTTCTGCACTCAGTTCCAGGCATGAACCGGTACTTCCAGCCTTTCTACCAACCCAACGAGTGCGGCAAAGCCTTGTGCGTGAGGCCAGACGTGATGGAGTTGGATGAGCTCTACGAGTTCCCGGAGTATTCACGGGACCCCACCATGTACCTGGCCCTGAGGAACCTCGTCCTCGCCCTGTGGTTCACTAACTGCAAGGTGAGTGGGGGGCAGGTTGGCCAGCAGAACGTGGACACAGACTTCTCTCAGAGGAGTGGCTTGATCTCCTTTAGATCTGTGTGTCTCCACCACACGTTTGGGTGGATATTCTCTGTGTGGGTCTGTCCTGTGCATAGTAGGGTGTTGAGGCAGCATCCCTGGCTTCTACCCACTAGATGCCATAGCAGCCCCCCCCCCACCACCCGGTGTGACAGCCAAAAATGTCTCCAGATATTGCCAAACGGGGCAAAGTCTCACCACCTGAGAACCACCACTTTAGACCATGCGTCACCAGAATCCTTAACTCTCTAGTGAGTGAGTGTACAGTGCAAAGCTGGGTCAAGGATTTCCAATAACAATACCAAGAGAAAAAAGAATAAAACATTAAAGATTGGATCATAAACCCCCTGGAGGGCAGGAATTCTTACTCAGTTTGTTATCCTCAAGCATCTGAAACCAGTGATTGCTGCTTTTCTGGGACTGAATGAATGTTAGGGGCTTCAGACAGCACTTGAAAGGGATGAAGATAAATTGGGGGATGGACCGGGTAGTGTACTACAGTTGTTTTTTTTTTTAACCAAAGTCTTTATTGACTGTCATATTTTTCCAATTCATTAATTTCTTCTGCAATTATTTGAGTGGCTGCTGAATGTAGAACATTTTGCCAGACTGCCAGTCTTGGTTAAAGAAAGATATTCTGGGTCTGCTTTGGTATTTCACTGAATGAGACTCCAGCCCTAGATGATTTCGTTAAGTAACAGCTGTAAATGCAGTTGATAGGAATTACACCCAGGTGAGTGGGTTGGGAAGGTAGAGTTACTCATTTCCTCTCTAGCAGCCTTTAAAGTAGATATTCAGTAAACATTTGCTGAACTAAACAAAACTGTGGTCAGAATTTTCCTGTAAATAAGCCGTGAAGATGCATTTTTCAGAAACAGCCTTGGGTTCATTTTTTGTGACATTTCTTTTTAGTTGACTTTGAAATTGGACTGACACTGTGGAAGATTTTTATTAAAAAAGTCCTCCACTTACCAATATGGATCTATTTTAATTCGTAATAAGATGTATCTATTTAATACTCTAGGTGGGAAAACCAAAATATGGTTGCTTTTAAGGAGTCAGAAAAACAACAAGGAGTCAGACTAAATGTGATTTTTTTTTTTTAAGGTATGAATACAAACACATTTTTTCATCTTCTACAGCAATCCAAGCCAGTGTTGTACATGTTATTTCTTTCGTATTTTGAGCCTGTCGTCATCTTCCTATGTTTGATCAGGTTCTCTTGGAGCTGGGGGTCGGGGACAAGTAGAGGAAGGCCAGAGTGGGCACCTCCCCCCTGCGCCCCATGGCCCAAACCTGTTCTAACTTCACGACCCTGGGAGGAGGCCACCTTGCCCTTGAATCTTTGAGATGAACCAACCCTTACCAAAGCTGCTGGAGTAAACAAAGTCAGGGTCTTTTTTTTTCTTTTTTTGACAAGTTCCTAAGTCCGTTCCTCCCACATCTTATCGGTGATGAGAACCTAGCTTTTTCAGATCCCAGGGCCAGCAGCGGCCTGGGTTTCTATAATGGCCTTTGTTGTGTGGTTTATTGAGTCAGGAATATGTTTGTGGTGTGCGCTGCACCCACACTCCCCATATCGGTCATTCTCTGCGAGGGGAAACTTAGGTGATAAAGCACGGATCGCTGTGTGCCTCTTTTGTTCCTTTCTTCCTTCGCCAGGCAGACCTCCCTTTGGTCTTACTATATCTTAGTGATAAATGATGGATTCCAGTTACTCTGGGAGTTTTCTTTTTTTTTTTTTTGGTAGCTCAGATGGTAAAGAATCTGCCTGCAGTTTAGGAGACCAGGGTTCGATCCCTGGGTTTGGAAAGATCCCCTGGAGAAGAGAATGGCAACCCACTCCAATATTCTTGCCTGGAGTATTCTATGGACAGAGGAGCCTGGTGGGCTGCAGTCTATGGGGTTGTGAAGAGTTGGACACAACTGAGTATTAACACACACACAGAAAACATGCACAACATGAGATTTATCATTTGTACCATTTTAACCATTGTAAAATGCACAGTTTAGTGGCATTGAGTACATATACAGTGTTGTATAACCATCAGTTCTATGTAGTTCCAGAACTTTTTCATTAATCCAGGAGGAAACCCCACACCCATTAAACAGTGACTCCCTACTCCTTTCTTCCCCCAGCTTCTGGCAACCCTAGCCTACTTTCTGGGCTTCCCTGGTAGCATAGCTGGTAAAGAATCCACTTGTGATGCAGGAGACCCTGGTTCGATTCCTGAGGGTCAGGAAGATCCTCTGGAGAAGGGATAGGCTACCCACTCCAGTGTTCTTGGGCTTCCCTGGTAGCTCAGATGGTAAAGAGTCTGCCTGTAGTACAAGAGACATGGGTTTGATCCCTGGGTTGGGAAGATCCCCTGGAGGAGGAAATGGCAACCCACTCCAGTATTCTTGCCTGGAGAATCCCATGGACACAGGAGCCTGGTGGGCTACAGTCCGTGGGGTCACAAAGAGCTGGACATGAGCTCTTTGAGTTGACTGAGCATAGCCCTGCCTACTTCCTGTCTCTATAAATTCTGCCTATTCTGGGTATTTCACATAAATGGAATCATATATGTGGCCTTTTGTAAATGGCTTCTTGACTTAGCATGACGTTTGCAGGGTTCTTCCCTGTTGTAGCACGTGTCAGTACTCCGTTTCTTTTTATGACCAAATCGTATTCTGTGTACAGATAGACCACCTTTTGCTTTATCCTGTCATCCAGTGATGGACTCGTGGATCATTCCCACCTTTTGGCAGTTCGAATAATGCTGCCATGCATTTTTTTGGTCCTAACTTCTGAGTTCTTTCCAGTAAATATGTAGGAATAGAACTGTTGGGTCATACGGTCATTCTGTATTTTCCCTTTTTGAGGAACCGAGACTTGTATTAGGTTCGTTAGTTTAACAATCTGGTTTTATTTCCAAACACAGGAAGCTCTTACTCCTCAGAAATGTATTCCTCACATCATCGTCCGGGGTCTCGTGCGCATTCGATGCGTACAGGAGGTGGAGAGGATACTTTATTTTATGACGAGGAAAGGTCTCATCAACACAGGAGTTCTCAGCGTCAGCCCCGACCAGCATCTTCTGCCTAAAGATTACCACAATGTAGGTGACTGTAACTCTAGCAACGCTGCTACCAACAGTCATGATGCATGATTGTATGGTAATAATACAAGTAAAACTCACATTATCGCTGTAAAAGTTATAAAGCGAAACTTGTAGATGATGCATTTCTTCAGGGAAAAGAATATCAACCACTGTTCCCTTCAATGGTGGAAAAGAGGAAGCGGAAGATGACTTAGGACAAGTACTGATATGGTCTTTAGGGAAATAACTTTATACAAATGGGACAGCAAAGAAATACAAATTAACTAACATTGCTTGGCAGTTGGCTCCTTCTAGTACATTTTTTTTCACTGCTGTAATTGGATTTTTGTTTCTTTTTTTTCTTTTCGTAAAGAAATCAGTCATCATTATTGGGGCTGGTCCAGCCGGATTAGCAGCTGCTAGGCAACTGCATAACTTTGGAATTAAGGTAAGACTTGGGGGACATGGAGGCGAAAACAGATGGTTAACTGCTCCTTTAGTCCAAATTTACTAAGACTTGGAAACTAGTTCCTGATTTTAGCAAAGAATGCTACATACATTATATCATCCACGGGGTTACAAGAATTGGACATGACTTAGTGACTAAACTACCGTATTTGGGGTAGCCTTCTTCCCCAAGGAAAGATACTCTTTCTTATTTTCATTTCAAAATGCATTTTATTTTTATTAATTTTAGAAATCCTTTATTTTGTATGTGGGTTGGTTTCTGCCTTACAATAATGATGCTGCTGCTGCTAAGTCGCTTCAGTCGTGTCCGACTCTGTGCGGCCCCATAGACGGCAGCCCACCAGGCTCCCCCGTCCCTAGGACTCTCCTGGCAAGAACACTAGAGTGGGTTGCCATTTCCTTCTCCAGTGCATGAAAGTGAAAAGTGAAAGGGAAGTCGCTCAATTGTGTCCGACTCTTAGTGACCCCGTGGGCTGCAGCCTACCAGGCTCCTCCGTCCATGGGATTTTCCAGGCAAGAGTACTGGAGTGGGGTGCCAGTGCCTTCTCTGGCTATACAGTGATGAGTATCAGCCATAATTATACATGTATATTCCCTCCCTCTTGATTTCCCTTCCCCATCCATCCCTAGGTCATCACAAAGCACTTAACTGGACTCTTGGTGTTATATAGCAGCTTTCCACTCGTTATCTAGTGTGTTGCCTTTTTCTACTTGTTAAAAATTAGCCAAAATAGAGTCGATTACAAAAAAAATTGTGTAATTCAGAGTCTAATTTCCATTAGATTCATTCAAGTCTCCCAGATTTCTGGGACTTCCTAGGTCTGACTCATTTCTCCTTTTTTTAAAAAGTTGTTTTGCAAGGACTTTGGCTTTCCATTAAACCAAACGTGAAAATCAATTTGGTAGAATTGAATTAGTCTTTCACTGTGCTCTATGTGGCTAAAAGAATCAACATTTTTCACAGCTTCTTCTCTGCTGACGGAGTTTCAGAGATGAGAAAGTTTTCATTGGTTATGCCTCGGAGGTTTTCCTTTTGGTGGAATGCAAGATCTACGTCTTGTATTCTATGTATACTACTGACAAAAATGGGAGAATCTGAGTTGAGTTTATAGGAAGTGTGTTTGCATTTCAAAATATTGTCTAAGAGGTATTAAGCTGTGAGGTATTTTAATTGGCCATATGTATATTTCAGCAATAGATATTAGGACCAAGATTTCTTACTTGTTTTTTGCTTGGGAAACTCACATTATGTTACAGGGAAAGTTATTCCTGAAAAAAGTTATATGTATACATATGTATTTATATGTATAACTGAATTGCTTTGTGGTACACCCAAAGCATTGTAAGTCAACTATATTTCAATTTAAAAAAAAAAGTTATTTCTAGCCAAAGTCGGGGGAGGAGAAGATTTCTTTAACATTCAGCCTTCCTCTTATAAACAAAAAAAGAAACTAGAAACGGATGGTTCTGGGTTCATCTGAAGTCAGAAAGAAGGTGGAGAGTCACGAGTTGTAGCCTTTATAGTTGGAGAAAATGAGGAATTTAGGTCCGAGGAAGAAGAATATTCAGGGGACGTCTGTTGTTTTCCTCTTTCTCTGGGGAAACCACCCCTCCTGGTGAGGAAATAGATTCCTCTGAGTCACCTCAGAGATGCTTAGCTCGGGGAGCCTCCTGAAGCCATCCGAAGGAGTGCTCCTAGGGCTCCAGAAGTGAAGGACTGCCTTTGCACTGAAAAAGCTTCCCATTTTCAGCTTCTACAACCAAGGGCAGGGTCGCTCTTTGAGGCACCGGGCTATCCACCTGAGAGCAGCACCCCCACCTCCAGCATCAGAAATTTGGAGGAGATAAAGTAATCTGGTTGTGGGACCAGTCTGTGCTGGCCGAGCCCATGGGGCCATGCTTAGGATCACGTGTGATTTCTTTTTTTGTCTGTTTCTGTTTTGTAAATACGTTTATTTGTGTCATAGATTTCACATACAAGTGATATCATGTGGTATTTGTCTTTCTCTTTCTGACTTACTTCACTTAGTATGATCATCTCTAGGTTCATCCATGCTGCTGCAAATGGTATTATTTTCTTCTTTTTCGTGGCTGAATAGTATTCCATTGTGTGTGTGTGTGTACACATATATGTATATATACACCACATCTTTTTTTTCCATTCATCTCTTGATGGACACTTAGGTTGTTTGCACATCTTGGCTGTTGTGAATAGTGCTGCTATGGACACAAGGATGCATGTATCTTTTTGAATTATAATTTTGTCCAGAGAGACACCCAGGAGGAACGGAGTTGCTGGATCCTTGACACACTGCCCTCTTTTTCAAGTTGTTTTTCTAATAATAATGTGGGAAACCTGGGTTCAATCCCTGGGTCGGGAAGATCCCCTGGAGAAGGAAATGGTAACCCACTCCAGTATTCTTGCCTAGAAAATCCCATGGACAGAGGAGCCTGGTGGGCTATAGTTGATGGGATCTCAAAGAGTTGGACACAACTGAGTGACTTCACTTTCTTTTCTGATAATATGATAATGTATTCAGTTCAGTTCAGTCCAGTTGCTCAGTCATGTGTGACTCTTTGCGACCCCATGAATCACAGCACGCCAGGCCTCCCTGTCCATCACCAGCTCCCAGAGTTCACCCAAACCCATGTCCATTGAGTTTGTGTTGCCATCCAGCCATCTCATCCTCTGTTGTCCCCTTCTCCTCCTGCCCCCAATCCTTCCCAGCATCAGGGTCCTTTCCAGTGAGTCAGCTCTTCGCATGAGGTGGCCAAAGTATTGGAGTTTCAGCTTCCGCATCAGTCCTTCCAGTGAACACCCAGGACTGATCTCCTTTGGGATGGACTGGTTGGATCTCCTTGCAGTCCAAGGGACTCTCAAGAGTCTTTTCCAACACCACAGTTCAAAAGCGTCAGTTCTTCGGCGCTCAGCTTTCTTCACCGTCCAACTGTCACATCCATACATGACCACTGGAAAAACCATAGCCTTGACTAGACAGACCTTTGTTGGCAAAGTAATGTCTCTGCTTTTTAATATGCAAAACTCATCTTATTGAGTTACTTCACATTTGTACTGCATTTGGTATGACTGTTCCATCTTCTTCAGCTTCTCTGATTGTCTTTTTAGGTGACTGTCCTGGAGGCCAAAGACAGAATCGGAGGCCGGGTGTGGGATGATAAGTCTTTCACAGGTGTCACGGTGGGACGAGGAGCCCAGATCGTCAATGGCTGTGTTAACAACCCAGTAGCACTCATGTGTGAACAAGTGAGTTTAAGAAAAGAGATAGTCTCAGTTTGCTTGTGTGCAGTATTGATATGACTCTGGATAACCTGTAATAAACCCAGAATGATTTGTTGCCCCTCATCCCCTCTGAAAAGTAAATAAGAACAAGCACAGTTCTTTCTTTCTCCAAAGGTAGAACTGGAAGACTTAATCCCCCCTCCGCCCACCAGGTCTGTAATTATATTTGTGTGTTAATTTGTAGGCCACTTGATTAGCTCATTGCTGTAGGGTTGCCAGATTAAGCAAACAAAAAAACAGAATGCCAATTTAAACTGACCTTCAGATAAACATCTATAATTTTTTTAATATAAGTATGTCCCATTATCACATGGGATATTTTGCATGCACTATTTAGGACCTATATGCTTAAAAAAATAAAAGTATTCATTGTTTATCTGAGCATTAATTGGGCTTCCTGTCTCTCGTTGGGCACCCCTACCTGGTCTCTTTGAAGACCTATGGTAGACCCTAGGCTGTTTGTGAACTGTTGATTGACAGTCAGTTCAGCCTCAACTTCTGTGAGTGTCTGTGCGTTTGCGTGCTCTTTCCCGTGGGATTGCACAGAGGAGAGAGGGTGTCAGAGCAGGGAGGGGTGGTGTGCAGCGATAGCATCCAAAGCATGGATAAATCCAGGTGGAGGGCATGGCCTAGAAGCTGTTGTTGGCACCCTGCCATTCTCCGGTTCCATGCTGGTTTTTCACTGCCTGCCTTTGCAGCCATGCCCTGATCAGCCTGTATTTTTGAGAGATCCTGACTGACCCTTTGCTCCACGAGAGCTCTGTCTGATTGCAGCTTAGAACCTGTACCTATTTTTTCCAGGGAAAACTTTTCACCTTCTTATTCTTATTATTTTGAAGCTTGGCATCAGCATGCATAAGTTTGGAGAAAGATGTGACTTAATTCAGGAAGGTGGAAGAATAACTGACCCCACTATTGACAAGCGCATGGATTTTCATTTTAATGCTCTCTTGGATGTGGTCTCTGAGTGGAGGAAGGATAAGACTCAGCTCCAAGATGTCCCTTTAGGAGGTATGGGGAGAATGGTGTTCTGATTGTTCCATCTGAGTCTCATTCTAACCTACGCTTGATCAGCGGCAGCATCATTCATCCATGAGCCTGGGTGGACCCAATGAGAATAGTCCTTTGGAGCATCCCTTTTAGACTGGCCATTCCACAGAGGGGAGCAAAACTGCCTCAGGGACGTTTAGATGTGTGTGTGTGCAGGTATGTACACAGCATGTGCATACACGCACACACACAGCTTACTTCACACAATAGCCACTGTTTTAAAAAATCATGTAAACATTTCATTTTCAATTTCTCAGAAGAGCTTGCTTTTAAGAAAGCATACTGAGAAGCTCTGTGTGACTAACTAGCCACCATATAACGACTTTTCTAGATAAGAGTTTCTATGTGCCAGGATTTCTTTTCCTTTTTCAGACAGAAGGTTAAGATTTTTTTGAATATATATTTTGTTTAAGAATGCAAGACTCTTTATTATAAGTTAAGAATTTTAATTCAAAACTTTTAGGCTTTGGTACCAAATGGACCATGTTCACCACAACCCTCTAGAAAACCTAACAGTAACAGCTCATTTCCCTGAAGGTGCCAGCTGAGATCTTACTGTGTTGCTTCTTAAATTGATATTTATTCAACCTGCGATTTCATGACCTGAATGTATTCATTTGTAATTCTCAGGAGAATGTTGGAGTCTCTTATGTTGTGAGCGTTTTAACTCAGCGGTCAGGGTGTTAATTGGCTTCAACTTTGTGTTTCTGTGTGAGGGTTCTGGCATACGCTCCATCTCTGTTTGGGGTAAATTTCTCAGCAGGGACTGTCTGTCTCTTCTTTTAATCCTCTCATCCCACTCCACCCCCCATGACTTCAGTTCTTCACCTGTGAGACCGACCCACTTTCTAACCGCCCTTAGTAAAAGTGTTGACAGACAAACCATAACAGAACATTTTTAGAAATGACCTGGGGTTGACTGGGATCATTTAGCCATATGTGGTGGTGTCCAGACCAACGGGCATGTTGTTGAATTTTCTGGAAGACAGCGACTAGGTGGACTTGCAGCAGGTTCTCAGCATTTGGTTAGTGTTTGTGTGCTAGTTGCGTGGCGTTCTCTTTGTGATTCTTTCAGGGTCATCATCTACAAAAATTAATAATGTTGTTTTGGCTTTACTTAAGTTATTAAGGGAGGATCAGCAATATTTACTCTGTAAGTAGTTGTTTCATCATATTGATATATTTTTTGAAAAGCTTTAGTAATAATGCCCCCATCTCTACATGAGATTACATTAGAGCCTGCCCTCTGGTATCTCAGCTGTCTGAGCCCTCACCTTATTAGATTTAGCTCAAAAGACAAAAGTATAAGTAGTTAGCAGCTAGAGTGAATTTCACAAAGCAAATGGACTAAAGCTTTAAAATGTTATTTACGTAGAAATCACATTAAGGCTTCTCTCAGCCTGCTTACACTTTAATTTTATGTACTATTCTAACAATCTTGGTTCTTCCCACACCTTTACCAAACTGAAAGGAAAACAGAAACTACATAGCAGGAGACAAGGATGGGATTGGTATGAGAAGGTACTGACAGTGAAAAAACCCCAGAGGTCTAGGAACAAGAGTGTAGCACAGAGACGCTATGGACATCTCTGTACAGCAGTCTAGCATAAGAATGGGATGTATTAATGAGAACCTTCAGTTGTCAAAAAAAAAAAGTTAACTGATACCCAGTTCTGTTTCTAGTCAAGCATGTGCAGAATACCTTATAGAAGCTTTGAGTCTGCCCTGTCTCCGTTGGATGGTTGTCATCACTGGGAACATTATAAAAGAAGTTATTTTTGCTGAGAGATTTGTCAGGCACAAGCCTTTTGCCCCTCCACCTCTCCCCAAAAGGGATCTAAGACAGTCATTGGAATGATAACACAAGGATGTATATGTGTAGTTGAAAGTTGCAGTTGAATGGGATAGATGAGTTCTGGGGGTTGATAACCAGGGAGCGATTCCTGAGGCTGGCAGTGACCAAGTGATGCTGGTCTATAAAGGATGGGTGGGACCGGGTTACAGGGGGAGGGCGTTCCAAGGAGAAGCATGGTAGTAGCAGACATTGCAGGGCTGGCATTTACCAGGAAAAGACTGAGTGAGTGGGCAGGTGGGGTTTGCTGTCTTTGGAAAGGCTAAAAATGTGCTCTCTCTGTCTGGCTGAGTTTTGGAATTTATTACATAGGCAATGGAGAACCAGTAATTAAAGGTGTTGAGCCAGAGAGGTGTCTTCGTGAAAGTCCATGGTGGAATATTTGGAGTGTTTGCAAGAGACGATAGCCAGTTGTCAGTCTATGATAGATCTTTTGGTCGAGGTGAGCTGTTATAGGAAATTGACTTTAAGGTGGTGCAGTAGGAGTGAAAAGGGAATGGGAATTCTCTGTCTTTATTTATATATACAGAGGTTACTTTTCCTTTATCTCGAGCAAAAGAAGAAATTGGTTCTCCACTAAGCAGAAATGAAACAGGGTTGAAGCCATAGGACCCTTATAGCTTCATTCCCCATTAAGATATGCTTTTTTTTCCTGAGAGAAAGCAACCTTGTCAAGACATTTACCCTTTCCCCTGAGTCTACCTGGGAAAAGATCTTCCAAAGTTTGGGGTCTTGTGGGTTGAAGGAGGTGGAGTGCAAAGGGTAAGGAATTGGACCATAATGTCCAAACTGTTTTTTTTTTTCCTTCCTGCTTTGTTCTATTCCCATTGCAGAAAAGATAGAGGAGATCTACAAAGCTTTTATCAAAGAGTCTGGAATCCAGTTCAGTGAGCTGGAGGAGCAGGTGCTTCAGTTCCATCTCAGTAACCTGGAATATGCCTGTGGTAGCAACCTCCATCAGGTGGGCTTTGAACATGCTTGTCTCTGTGTGCGTGTTTACGTATCGAAATGTTGAGCCTGTGATGGTCTGGATAATGGGGAACGATGAGTCTGCTGCTTAAAAGTGCCCAGACCACAGCTTTAGAGTATACGAACCCCATGGTGGTTTTGAAAAAAATTCTTTAAAGCAGGAGAAAAGCCTCTCTGCAAATAATGACGGTGAAGATGCTCACTCTATCAGCCTGAATACAGGAGGGCTGTCACGGGCCTGTGTCTGTCCACTGCCCTCTTCGGGGGGCCCTCGGGGCATGCCTGTGCAACTGGGGGCTGAAAACACTGCTCTTAAGAAACCAGAATAGAGCATCTTTGCAATTAGGATCTGTTCATCTTGCTAAAATAAATTTAAAATTGCCTGGGTCGGGAAGTTGCCCTAGAGAAGGGAATGACTACTTACTCCTGTGTTCTTGCCTGGAGGATTCCATAGAGCCTGATGGGTGACAGTCCATGGGGTCGCAAAGAGTTGGACACGACTGAACGAATAACTTTCACTTTTCAGTTCATGTCACCAACTCTGATCATGCTGCTAGGATATGCTGCACCGTCGAATCACGGTTCTGTGGATGATCCCCAACTTAATTGTCCTCTTTGGTAGGGGTGGGGGAGGGACAACAATTGATGTTTGCATTCAGTGATTCTTTGCGATTGGAATTACACTTTTCCAAAGTCATGCTGCATTTCAGCTTCTATGGAGTTTCCATGTTGAAGACATCTAGGTGTCATATTTCTATATGGAGTTGATCTGATGCAGCTCTCCTCTCATAGAATTCTCCTTTTCCAGTGTTGTTGATGTATCATACATCTTTTTGTCAGGGAGTGGTACCCATGGCCAAATCATATCTAAGATAAGCTTTCCTGTGCCTTATTGAGAAGTTTCCTTCCCCTGGCAGCAGTATCCACCGGGCTTCCTCTGTTCGTCCGTCACCCTCTCCTTCCTTCCTGTTCACCCTCTGTCCTCCTGCCTGGGATGGCTTTCCCCACCCTGGGTTCCTTTTCTTGTCCCTCAGGTGCAGGCTGCAGGTTTCCCACCACCTCTTGTTTTCCAACCTCTCCTGGTGTTTCCCAGGTGTCTGCTCGCTCCTGGGACCACAATGAATTCTTTGCCCAGTTTGCGGGTGACCACACTCTCCTCACTCCTGGATACTCCGTCATCTTAGAAAAACTGGCCGAGGGACTAGACATCCGGCTCAGGTCTCCTGTGAGTGTCCACAGCGGTGGGTGGCTCAGGTTTGGTGGCGTTTGGAGCATGTGAAGTTTGGGACATGTAGATTACATAGCAAATGGGTGCCTGCTTTGATGTTCAGCCAGTGTCTGCAGGTACTTTTGATACTGTGATCAGTTGCATTATCCTTGTCGATGAGGTAGCTGCTATTGTTGGAAAAAATAGTGACTGAGATAATACACTTTGATTAATAATCAAGCGTTCAGGATGCTCACCACCTCTCTGACCCAGCGCAGTTCTTTACACGCTTAAATTTTCCCTTCAAATTTACATTCCTATGAAATTATATTGCACATGGTGATAATCATAGAGGCAATTACATATATATGTTTGTATTTCACCTTACACAATGTTATAAAGATTTTTCCATATTCTCACATAGTGTTTATAAATTTTAATGACTGAGTGAGAGTTCCTTGAAGGAAGCTATAACTGTTTAGTTCTTCGAATGCTAGGAAGTGGTTCCCCATAGCCTTGGAAATGTAAACTTCCATCATAAGAGAATTGGAGAGGACTCCAGATCATGTGGTTCCATCCCCCATTATGTTTTCTGTAATTGCTTTTCTTGAGCAGGTACAGAGTATTGACTATTCTGGAGATGAAGTGCAAGTTACCACTACTGATGGAACAGCGTATACAGCACAAAAGGTAAGGGCTGTGCTTCCACTGGGTGCTGCCAGGGGCCTGGGAGTGAGGGAGACCAGGCTTTTCCACCACCTTGTTTGCCTTTAGCCATCTCCCTGGAGCCTTATTTGACCTCTGAAGAATTCTGTATCTCCACTAGTTGTGTGTGGGTGTACAAATCAGATTTAATTATTTGACCAGCATATAGATTCATGGCAGATGAAATTCTGGGTAGTGTTGCCTTATTTCTGAGAGTTGAACAAGAAAAGAAATTCTTTGGCCAAATAAGTTTGTAAAGTATGATATATGAGTCTACATTTCGGGTTAAATACGAACATATTAAAGGCTCTGAGAAGTCCTGCATTTTAGCAACCTGTTTTCCGTTGTTTAATTCAGTGGTTTCTAAGTGGATGCTGTCTTTGTTTCTGTACCACAGAACCTTTTTTCAGATCAAGAACACTGTGTGTTTTTATCTTGAAATTTACAGAAGTACTTTTATATCATTTGAATTTTTTGTAAACAGCTTCAGTAGGCAGACTATGAAAGGTGCTGTAATATATGAATTCACTTTGAGATTTCTATAGTGTTGGAAAACAAAGTGTTGGGGGTGGAGCGGGCTTAATAAACCCCATAGATTTATTTAATTATGTCTGAAGTGATTACCAAAAAGTATAACTGATGAACTGTCGCTAGTTCCTAGACTAGCTGTGTTTTATGCTTTTCAGTTAACTAAAAATATTTCATAGTCCTTGGTATTCATATAGAAATGATGGACTGCCTGTGAAATGGGAAAGACAGGGTGGTGTATAATTCCGGGGAGATGGGTCTTCATATCTTTCTGCCATTAACTAGCTGGGTAGTGAGTATTGGTTGTACAGACTTAGGACTGGCAGTAGTTCTCAGCCCTGGCTGCACCTCTGAATCACCTGTGGTGCTGGTTTAGTCATTAAGTCATGTCCGACTCTTTGCGACCCTACGGACTGTAACCCACAAAGCTCCTCTGTCCATGGGGTTTTCCAGGCAAGAATACTGGAGTGCGTTGCCATTTCCTCCTCTGGATAGAATCACCTGGGAGGTGCTTAACAAAAAAGGTTACAAAGCCCCACCCCACATAGGTTCTTGCTGAACTGGTCTGGTCATGTTTTTAAAGCTTCCCAAGTGATTCCAACATGTGACCAGAGTTGAAAACCACTTGTCAATAGCATCCATGTTTGTGATTCCCCAATGAGAATCAGGCCAATATTTAGTATTCCTCCTAATGGTAAAATTTTTTTAAAAAAATACTACCTTCTAAAATTGCAGGCTTCTCTTGTGGCTCAGATGTTAGAGCGTCCACCTGCAATGCAGGAGACCTGGGTTCAATCCCTGAGTTGGGAAGATCTCCTGGGGGAGGGCATGACAACCTGCTCCAGTATTCTCGTCTGGAGAATCCCATGGACAGAGAAGCCTGGTGGGCTACAGTTCATGGGGTCGCATAGACTCAGACCTGACTGAGTGACTAACACTCACAGGCCTTATAAAATTGCAAGTCAGCTCATGGCTCAGGACATCCTGCTAGGTGTGCTAACCCTGCTGTGTCACCCTCTGCCTGACCCTGACCGGGCCCATTTACTCTTTTTCTTTGTATTCTGGCTTTTAGAGAAATTAGAGTGGAGTTTCTGGCTGTGATTCAAAAAGCCTGCTCTGAAATGATGAAAGCAGATATTTTTAGTAGTCAGCACACATCACACAGTTTCAGTTGGAAGTTACTCCAGCTTGTAAGTGCAAGATTTCCAGCCCAACAGGGTACATTGATAAACACTTGACAGACTGTTAACGGTTCATTATTTCCCACAGGTGTTAGTCACTGTGCCTCTGGCTTTACTGCAGAAAGGTGCCATTCAGTTTAATCCACCGTTGTCAGACAAGAAGATGAAGGCCATCAACAGCTTAGGAGCAGGCATCATTGAAAAGGTGACTGAATTACTTAAGCCTGGCAACTAGAGAGATGAGTATGAGATGACAGGGATTCCTGAACTTCTGGTATTGGGAAATAGGTGATTTTTGAATCCACATCACATTCGAAGACTTCCTTTTCCTTTGAGTAACTGTTCCTGAATACAGAAGGATATTATCAAAACAAAAAGAGGATAGCAGACTGAGCTCTGCAGGTTTTGATTCAGGAGAAAGACTTTCCGTTCTTCAGGATTTGAACTGGGTATATAAATAAGCGATTCTTTTTCCCCCCTGCTTTCCTTCACTAGTAGGAGTAGTAATAGTAGTTTAGTTGCTAAGTCATGTCGGGCTCTTGCAACCCCCATGTGTGTAGCCCACCAGACTTCTCTGTCCGTGGGGTTTCCAGGCAGGAATGCTGGAGTGGGCTGCAATTTCCTTCTCCAGGGGATCTTCCCGACCCAGGGATCAAACCCGGGTCCCCTGCACTGCAGGCAGATTCTTTACCAACTGAGCTTCCAGGGAACCACTAGTACCTTCACTAAGTAGCCCCAATAAGGAGAGTGTTTCACTTCCTTTGCCTTGAAAAACTGCTTTAGCAGAATCTGCCAGTACTGCAGTACGCACCAGCAGGCCTATGAGCAGTAAGACTTTTATCTCCTGAACGTAAGCTTCAAGACTAAGTCTCAGCAGTGCCCTGCATCTTCGGATTAGCCTAGAGGTTATCAGTGGGTCCTGCCATTATCCGTGGGAGGACGGGACTGAATGGCATTAAAAACCAGACGTTCACAGAGAGAACAAAGGATAGAAGAATGGAAAGGGAGTGTTTGAGTTTTTTTGGAACATCTTTTTTTTTTTTTTTAACATAAATATTTAAGAGCTATGGGTGGCTTCTTAGAGATTGCCACACTTTTGATTTCAGTAAATTCTTAATAACCACCTTCCTCTTGCTTGCTTTCCAGATTGCCTTGCAATTTCCTTATAGGTTTTGGGACAGTAAAGTTCAAGGGGCTGACTTTTTTGGCCACGTTCCTCCTACTGCCAGCAAGCGAGGGCTCTTTGCCGTGTTCTATGACATGGATCCCCAGGTAAAGTCATGGGTGTTGGAAGGTGGTTTGAATTCCCTTGTTAACAGTTTAGAATTTGGTTTGGTAATGACTCCTGTGTCAAGCCCAGGAACTAGTGGACACTCTGGATGTCTGTATGCTTGGCGGAGGTGGCACTTGCAGGGCACATATTCCTGTAGGAAAGGAGCCCCCATATCTCTCATATTTTCTTAAAGCACTAATGTTGGTCCCTGGGAAATGAATTCGTTGCCATGGAAGTGGAAGAATTCTTCCTGGTGGAAGAAAAATTCTTCTTAGGGAGAATTGGTGATAGCCCAGTAATGAATGGTATTTGAAATATTCTCCCCAAGGGTCCTCCACATGAGGGCAGGTCTGGGATTCAGTAGACATTATTGGTTGGAGGAGGTGGACTGAGGAGAGGACCACCTGGGCGGGAGAGTGATGGTTGTGTTGATGTCCTGCCGAAGCCTCACAGTTGTTTTGCCTCCTGCCTGTTTGTCCCAAGACACTTTATCGTCAAAGGTTCCACATGGGAGTCAAGAGCAGAATGTCCTTACCCTTCAAGAAGGGGTCCCACCTCCATTATTTTATCTGCAGACTTCCCTTCTCAATCTGATTCCATTTCCTCTAAAACAACTTCTTAGAAGGGAAAAGCCAAGAGAACCTGGGGGATTTGATATGTACATGACTTCTGGAGTTTTTCCAGCAGGGAACAATAAAATGCATAAATGAAGGTGGGTGGCCTGGGCCACAAGACAGTAGAAGGTAATGACCTGTGGTCTGTGAGGATGAGGGCCACATCTGTTGCGTTGGCCAAAAGGTCATGCGGTTTTTTGCATGAGAGCGGATGGAAACACCCGGACGGACTTTTTGGCCAGCCCAGTGCCCAGACCCACTTATCTGGAGACTTGGGTCCCCCAAGCCCGGCGTGTCAAGTGCTTTTCCCTGTCACATGTCCAGAAGCAGCAGAGCGTGCTGATGTCGGTGATCGCGGGGGAGGCGGTGGCGGCCGTCCGGAGCCTGGAGGACAAGCAGGTGCTGCAGCAGTGCATGGCCACCCTGCGCGAGCTCTTCAAGGAGCAGGTCAGACGCGCGCCCTTTGAAGAGAGACAAACACGCTTGCCGCTAACTTCCCGTGCTCTTCAGAGTGGCGCGGACCCAAGGCAAATCCATTCGTACTGAGCACAAAGGGGCTCAGGGCCATGGGCCACATCCTTCTTCTCTCTTTTAATATCCAAGTGTTAATTGCTTGGCCGTGTCCAACCCTTTGCAACCCCACGGACTGCAGCCTGCTAGGCTCCTCTGTCCATGGAATCTTCCAGGCAGGAATACTGGAATGGGTTGCCATTCCCTCCTCCAGGGGATCTTCCTGACCCAGGGATTGAACCTGGGTCTCCCACATTGCAGGCAGGTTCTTTACCATCTGAGTCACCGGGGAAGCCCCAACTTTCCACTGAAGTAACTGCATTAGTTTACCCGGGCTGCGATGACAGACTGCCACAGACTGGGTAGTCCAAGCAACAGAAACGCATCGTCTCACAATTACGGAGGCTAGACACCAGATCGAGGGGTGGGGGTGGGCTGGTTTCTCCTGAGGCCTCCTTCCTTGGCTCACAGATGGCTGCTTCTGCATCCTCACGCTGTCTCTCCTCTGTTGGCTGTGTTCTAATCCTCTCTTCTTAGAAGGGCACTTGCATCCTGGATTAAGCTCCACCTGAGTGACCTTATTTTGACTTACCTCATCAAAGTCCTATCTCCAATACAGTCGCCTTCAGAGGTCTTGCGGGGTAGGGTTTGATTATCTGAATTTGAGTAGGGGGACACAGTGAAGCTCATAATAGTACCCCATTCCTCCTTTTACACTCTCTTCCTTTTTTTCTCACATCATGCACACCCCCTTTTCTCTCCTCAGGAGGGAAAAGACTTAGCATTTTCCACTGATCCTATATTTGGGTATCCTGTTCCCAGCAGTTTTCCATTCAAAGGGACCTTGTCCAGAATTTTCTTTTACCCCAACCGCTAGTCTCTTTCCCTTTTCTCCAAAGAAGCTCAAGGTACTTTCTATTTGCCAGTTTACTAAATCTCACCGTGTCTGGAGATTATAAATGGCATGATGTATATCTTTTTCCAGTAAAGGAGCAGAAGTAGAAAGAAGAGAAATGACCGAAACATAATGTACATTAGAAAGAGGGGGGCCCTCGGGGTATTGCTTATTTTACATAAGCAATATGTAAATTCTACATATTGCAATTCTCTCTCACAATAGTCCCTCGCCTGGGACTTTTGTTTCAAAATTCGTTTTCAAATCAGTTATTTGGAACTTAGCACACAGTTTGCACAGAAATCTGTTTCACGGTGGCGCTTGGCAGTGGTCAGCCTACAGAATTATCTGAAACTTAGAGTGAAACGTGACCGGTGTAGCCGTTCTATGGAGAAGCCTGTTGAGAATTCCAGTCAGAGGTCCTCAGACCCTGCCCGTCCCTCTCCTCCTCTGGTCCAGCGTGTTCCAGGTGATGAGAAGGGGAATGTGTGTGTGTGTGTTGGTCGCTCAGTCACGTCCGGCTCTTCACGAGCCCATGGACTGTAGCCCACCAGGCTCCTCTGTCCATGGGATTCTCCAGGCAAGAATGCTGGAGTGGGCAGCCACACCCTCCTTCAGGGGATCTTCCCAACCCAGGGATCGACCTGGTCTCCTGCATTGGCAGGCAGATTCTCTACTGTCTGAGCCCCCAGGGAAGAGGACTGCCTGGATTCTTAGCCTTAGGTGATGATGCCTGGTAGGTGGGGAAATTGTCTCTGGCAGAAGGACAAGGTGTTGAAGTGAGGAGACGTGTGGGTGTTGGGGAAAGTCACAAAGATGGGGCAGCGACAGAGGAAGAGACACAGTTAGGCTTGGAGCCTTGGGCCGAGCAACAGGCGGGCAGTAGGGTCATACTGGGAACTGCTGTTGCAGAATGTCACAGGGATTAACTCACTTTCCGGATGGCGGGAGGACTGTAATTTTAGAACAGTCGGGTGGCATCCAGTCCAAGTCCCTTCCGATCCCTTATGCTTGACGCAGGAGGTCCCAGATCCCACCAAGTACTTTGTCACCCGCTGGAGCACGGACCCCTGGATCCAGATGGCGTACAGCTTCGTGAAGACTGGGGGCAGCGGTGAAGCCTACGACATCCTTGCTGAGGAAATCCAAGGAACCGTCTTCTTTGCTGGCGAGGTGGGTTTCATCACTCTGACCCCGACTGCTTTCATTTGGATCACTTGCTTTTAGTTGAGGGGATCTGCGTTCAGAGTTTAAAAGTGATGTCAAATACTGTTGAACGTCTTATGGCAATGAACGGCAGGTACCCTGACAATATCCTCCCCAAACTCCCTGAGCAGCCATTGTTAACTTTTTGCTGTTTTCTTCTGGCGTTTACTTCATGCTTTAAGATTTTTACATTGTTGTCTTTGGATTTAAGATGTTAAGACATTACCTCCAGACTTCCTGTCAGGTTAAAGCCTTAGCTTGTTACATCTCTTCCCTCTCTGTTTACTTCACAATTTAATTTTAAATTAGTGTCAGAGCTTATATGATGTGTTTGCTTACTGCTGAGCCAGGAAGGCGACCGCTGATTCTTTTCTTACACAGCTGTTTCCTCTTCTGTCATAGTAGCCTCTTTGTTCACTAGCTTAACTCTTTATGCTGCTGCTAAGTCGCTTCAGTCATGTCGGACTCTGTGCGACCCCGTAAACAGCGGCCCACCAGGCTCCTCTGTTCCTGGGATTCTCCAGGCAAGAATACTGGAGTGGGTTGTCATTTCCTTCTCCAGTGCATGCATGCGTGCTAAGTTGCTTCAGTCATGTCTGACTCTGTGCGACCCCATGAACAGCAGCCCATCAGGCTCCTCTGTCCATGGGATTCTCCAGGCAAGAATACCGGAGTGGGTTGCCATTTCCCTCTCCATAACTCCGTCTATATTGCTCCTTAAGCCTCCCCACTTTTTTTTGTTGTTGTTGAGCCAAGCCTGGGAATCTTAATTCCCCAACCCAGGATCCAACCCATGCCTCCAGCAATGGAAACGCAGAGTTGCAGAATCCTAACCACTGTACCACCAGGGAAGTCGCAAGCCTCCCCACTTTGAGTCCTCTCTAGTTCATAGTTGAATCCCTATGACGGCCTATAGGTTCCATTCCTTGAAACTCCCTTTCCTGACATCTTCTCTTTGCTCTGCTTTATCTTGGGGACTCCTGCAGATCCATCCTCCCAGGATTCCTCCTTACCACTTTCCAGGGTTGAGATTCATACTTCCTAGACCTCTCTTTTCAGTGTTTATTTTTAAAATTACAGTAAAAAAAAAAAAAAAAAGATTTTGGGGTTGAATTGGGGTTCAATTGGGGGTTGAATTAGTTTGCTTTTGCTGTTCCCCACCACCCCTTCCGCACCCCCCACATCCATCCAGTTCATCAAAATACAGTAAATTCTCAGCACTCTTTCATCTGTCTTCATACCCTAATACAGTTTAGGACTATACAGGTCTCCTCGATTCATCTAAAATAGTGTTTTTGCTATTTTCTTTTCAGGGTTTTTGAATTATTACATAAGAATATCATTTTAAAACCAGCTGACTTTGATTTCCTCTTTGGGCTATAAAGTGCCAACTTTGTAGGAACAGAGCATAATGGTTGCATTCCAGGCCACAGCTGTCAACTGCTTCCAAAAGATGGCCCTAACAGGGCCAAAGGGCCATGAACAGGCTTTAGAAGTTTTTACTTTTCTTTGCTGCTTTGATACAATTGCTACCTCAGTTGAGTTGCTCAGTTGTGTCTGACTCTTTGCGACCCCATGGCCTACAGCACACCAGGCCTCCTTGTCCATCACCAACTCCCAGAGTTTACTTAAACTCATGCCCATTGAATGAGTCCATCCAAGCGTCTCCTCCTCTGTCGTCCCCTTCTCCTCCTGCCTTCAATCTTTCCCAGCATCAGGGACTTTCCCAGTGAGTCACTTCTTCACATCAGGTGGCCAAAGTATTGGAGTTTCAGCTTTAGCGTCAGTCCTTCCAATGAATATTCAGGACTGATTTCCTTCAGGATGGACTGGTTGGATCTCCTTGCAGTCCAAGGGACTCTCAAGAGTCTTCTCCAGTTGCTACCTCATCTTCTTATAAAAGGGCTTCCCCAGTGGATCAGTGGTAAAGAATTTGCCTGCAGTGTAGGACATCCAAGTTCAATTCCTAGGTCAGAAAGATCCCCTGGAGGAGGGCATGGCACCCACTCCATTATTCCTGCCTGGACAATCCCAAGGACAGAGGAGCCTGACGGGCTACAGTCCATAGGGTCGAAGAGTCAGACACGACTGAAGCCACTAAGTACTTATAAAACCCATTTCTTTTGAGGTTCCTATTACTCTGCTACTCTTTTCCCCTGAGTAATGGTGTTCCCCCGACCTCCTGATCATCCTCTCACTTAAAAGTTTTTGGCACCGGGATGTTTTTCCATTTCATTCCAGCTATCAGTTTGGGTGACGTGGAACTTCGTGTTTCTTACATTCCCTTTCCTATGACCTACTTGACTACATTTTAGCTACTCTTCTGCCATAATCACACCCCAGACTGTCTTGGTTGCATACGTGCTCAGTCGCTTCACTCACGTCCGACTCTGTGACCTACCTGATGGACTATGTATGCCAGGCTTCTCTGTCCATGGAATTTTCCAGGCAAGAATACCTAACAGTGACAGAAATTACCTAACAGGTGTAAATCCCAGCCTAACTGTCCTGTCCTGGTTTGCTTCTGTAACCTCCTTGCAGGCGAGGTTGATAGTCCTCACCTTTTGTCTTTGCCTTCTGTTCGTTACACCTCTTCTTGATAATACCCATCCGGCGAAACTCCAGCTGAGGATGAACTGCTTCACTTCTTGTGCTTGTTTGACTTACCACTGATTACCTGTCTGATGGGAGGGGGCTGTCTTACTCACTGCTCTTAACTCCAGTACCTGGCATACATAATACTTCATGAATGTCACACAGTACTTCACAGCAGTGCTGACTGTGTAGAATGAATTTGGTGAAACGTGGTGAGATAAGCCCGAAGTGTTCAGGTGCTGTGGTGGGTGGGTTGAGTGTTCCTGTGAGCACACGGGAGGGGCAGCATTTTAGGAGGATCAGAGAAAAGTGTAAGTTCGTGTTATAATTTGGTCATCATCTAAATTCCTTATACATGATCTTGAATTATAATTTTTTTTTTAACAGGCAACAAACAGACATTTTCCACAAACTGTTACAGGGGCATATTTGAGTGGTGTTCGAGAAGCAAGCAAGATTGCAGCATTTTAAATAGAATTTGTCTGGACACAGCTTTCTTCTGTATTCCAAATGTAAAGGTTTGAAAAACACGTTAGACCTCACTTTGATAAAATCAAACAATTCTCTTGAGGTAGCAAAACTGAAATGTTCTAAGGTTGTATGGTAATATAAATCAGTTTTTACCATTCTGAAAGCACGGGTTACAAGAATCCTTTTATAAGCACTTGTATTTAATAGCATTTTCCATTGGTCTGACTAGTGCTAAACGTTCCAGTTTCAGAGTAAGGCAGAATATAACCTTCAAGTAAGACCTTGGATATGATTCTTCCATGGTTAAGAGATTCCCTTGAAATCTGGCTTTTTTTTGGCTGACCAATTTTCACACATTGAAAAACCAAGTCAAGCAGGAATCATTAAAAAAAAAGCAAGCCATGTACTTCTGTGACAGTTTATCAGTATCTTTGCCAATGAGCCTTAAGATTTTTATATAGTTCTAATATTGAGCTTTTACTTAAATTTAGATAGAAATCTTCCCTTTTTGGATATAGTACAAACTCTTCAAAGGTAAATAAAACTATTTTATATTGTACGTATTTCCTCCCATTAGGTGTTCAAAAGAAATTTAAATTCAGGTATCTTTTATAACATATTAGATCTGTGCACTCATTGGCAAAATTTTTGCTTCAACAGTACAGGTGTGGTATCATTGAGAACGGAGAAGAGAGAGTGTGGTCTTCGTACTTTAGACACAGAGTATGGCTATTTTTCTTAGAGCCATGATGTGCAGATGGCATACTTTAAATAGCCTTAACTTTGGCAACCACTAGCATAAGGGTCTTGTCAGAATAATAAGTCTCTCCCTACTGCCTCTTTTTAAAATAACTGATTAAGTCTCTAGGAATATTTTTTATAGAATTATGTTTTCAGTATTCCATAGGCAGGTCCACTGGAAAACTGCAGAAAAATGTGAAATATCCTGGGATAAATATTATGCATTTTATAAGCCATATCTTAAAAGCCTGAGAACATAGTAAATATTTACTTTCCTTCTTTCACTCATGACAAAAATAAACAAACACTGATTTCAGGGTCTTCAGGATACCCATTTTACCAAGAAACTTCAGTTTACAGGTTAGAAATATGGGTAACTTAAGTGCTTTTGTTTTAAAAAGTCTTTGAAGAATTCTTTCAGTATGTTGGTCAGCTTAAAAAAAGGACTCAAAATGACTTTGAAACCACTTTTCAAAATATTAGGTATTTTTTAAATTTAAAGTCAGGTTGTAAGTAGAAATTGTATTTTATGCAAAGAATATACAGTCAGCTTTAGAAAGAACTTAGACATACCTCCCTCCCCAGAAGTATGATACAGCTGAAAGCAAGCAAACAGCCGTTAAGTTGGTTTTAAAGTTAACAGGAAAAGGTTGATATTTAGGGTTATCTAATGAAAGTCATTGGTACTGATTGGGAAGTATTCTGCTTCAAGTGTTTCCTATATTAAAATGTTTAAATAGCATGTGTCAAGTGATAAATGCAAAACACTTTAAGCTGAAATGGTTCACAGTCCATTATTACTTTGGTTTCTGGGCACTTAAACTTGTATAGTGCTGTAAGCAAACAAGGGGGGGAGACCTACCTAAATAAGGTATGGTAAATGTGTATTTTTAAAAAACCCCTCCCTCATTTCTTGTCTCAAGTGACATCACCTAACACTTTGTTCTTTAAGGAGCCACGGTACTTTCTTTTCCCTGAGTATGTTTTTCACTGCTGCCTGAAGATTTTGTTTAATAGCAGTGAGTATGTGTTTTAACTGCAGACTGTGAACAGCTGATTGTGTAAAACTGCTTAATAAAACGTGTTTTTCAAATACACTGTGCGCTGCAGTGATGAATACACACTCCTCAGCAGATACATCTTCACCACAGTCTTTCACACACACCAACTCAATCACCTCAACCTCCAGACCTCTCTAGACGGTAGTCATAGGCATTACTGTGTATCCTTTTCAAATGAATGATCACAGATAAGTTAACTCTGATCAACTCAGTTTTGTGAGAGCACAAGCCCGCCCCCCACCATCCCCGGTTTCTTTGTAATGTATTTTTTCAAAATAAAAGCGATTACCAGCAATGAGCACTCCAAATTATATGGGCTACAAGACTAAAAAAAAAACTCTACTCTGAAATACATGTTAAGATACCAAATGCAAAGAGACAGAGCTGTTGATTTATTGTTTTTATTGACAAGGTTTATAGGAACAAATCAAGCATTTAAAACCAAAGGCCAGTTCTCAAGTCTCCTTCAGTTGTTTATTTCATTCATTTGTATTAGTATACCTTTCTTTAATGTCTTAATACCTTTATCAAGAAACAAGTCAAACCTGTGAAAATACCTGTTAGCAGTCAACATATTTTTATATATTTCTGTACTATGATGCACAGCTATTTTAAACACTCAATGGTTCATCAAAGGCCTAATTCTCACATAAGCAGCAGTTTTAAAATTGAGATTATTTAAGAAATTGATTAAGACAATCAAAAGACAAAATTAGTCTCATTCAGGAGTGGTCCATGTGCTGATACCTAGAATCCTGATTGGCCAAAATTTAACACCCCTGATTCTGTGAATTCATTATATTTCTTTAATGTTAGAAATAAGTCCATCACTTTTGAAAAATATTTTCTCAGATACCCACTACTGTCTACACATTATCATCTTCTGGCATTACAATTGATACTTTCAACTGTAATTATAAAGGTGGTCAGGTTTCCTATAATAAATACCAGCTTTTTATGTGGGCAAAAGCAGTTAATAAAAATCAGTATATTTATTTGAAGCCAAATGTGCTTCTATTTGATCCAGATCCCCCCAATTTTTGAAGTTTTGATGTGTTGATTTTGGTTTACCCTTGATATAAAATGTACCTACAGACACTTGCAGAGTTAACACTAAAACTATAAACTGATGACACTTTAAGACAAAGCAGAGAACTATCTGTTGCTTCAGTGTTTTCTTCACTGAATTCTGACTTTCACTGCTCTGTCATACCATCTGGTTGAACACTGTCATTTCATAGTTTATAACTGTAAAGATACCTACTTACATGAGTTTAAAAATTGATCTGCACAAAAGAAATAAAAAAACTTTATATACAACAAATTCATTTTTAAAAATACAAAAATAACATCTGTCACTCTTGTCATGCTGACAATTTGACATATATATACATGCAGGAGGAAAGTTCCAATTTAGTCATCTGGGCAGCTGAAGCTCATATATTTTTAACATGATGAACACACTGCCACTGGTTTTCACACTGACAGATGTGTATTCAAAATATTTCATCTACTAAATACTGCAACAGTCTCTGCATGTATAAATGCCAATTACCATAGTTTCTGTTCTACTTGATTAAAAGTATGACTTAAGCTAATATTGTGCACATACACTAAAAACTACAACAGTTCAAGAATCTATAGTCTTATATAAAGAAATCCAAAATGTACAAAATACAACTATAAAAGCAAGGGACAATTACTGTAGCCATGCAAAAATTTAAACTAAAAACTGCATAAAAATGCAATTTAAAACAGCAAACGCAATTCACCTAACACTCAAGATAAAAAGGTCAGCAGGAAGTTCTACCAATAATGCTTGCAAAGATTTAGAAAAGGAAATACATTCTCTTTGCTGGTATAATGGTATATAAATCAGATCTTTAGCTCCATGGGCACAGGTCATCTGTCTCTGTCCTCTTTCTCAAGAAATTAGCTGTAACGAAAGAGAAAACACTTCCTCATACCCAAAATACAGTATGTGGCACACATAAATCAAAATCTCACTTTATTTTTTAACTTCTACCTTACTACTGTGACCTTCGGAAATCAGCTGGGATCAATATAAGACTACAGCTACTGTTGAATTTCTCCTGCCTTTAACTGGTGGACAGGAAGGCACGTGTGCTCAAGTAGTCGTGTGAGCTCCTTGGAGTTGACTGCCTGCCCATGTACACTGAGCCTGTATCTTCATCTGATGCCAAGTTTTGTCACTAATGTTCTATTTTTAAGCTCTAAAATGGGGGTGAAAATAACTACCTTTTCCTATCTATTTTGAGGAAATTTTGAGCAACAAATATTTAGTGACATAAATATTTTGAAAAATATGCAGTATTTACACGTGATTTCTTTTGTCCAAAATGATCAACTGGAAAAGCTGGATAGTTACCTCTTTAACAGTTGTTTTTATGAACTCTTTTCTTTCAGTTAAGTCATAAGCAGGATAATTTTCATACACCTGTAGTGAAAAGGGAAAACAAAAGTAGACTAAAAAACCCATTAATATTCTCGTTTTGGATAATGAAGAAATCTGTGCTAGGGACAAAGAGCTACATGTAGTTTTGAAAAGTACATGCTAACCAGCAATGGTTCATTCACCATGTAGAATTCTACAGCAAATGAGTCTTTTAATAATGCTGTATATACAGGAGAAAATAAACTAGCGTGCAAACATTCTCAGTGTTTCATACAGTAGGAGTACAGCTGAATTAACAATAAACATGGATGAGGAAACCATCTAGAAACATCTTAGTTAAGTGGATTAAACTCTTTATATTGGGAGGTTACCTGTCATTTTTTCTAAGGTATCCTTTTATGTCTTCTCTGTTACAGCATCTAACGCACTTATGATTCCTCAACTTCAACTCTGACGAATTTCAGCCTCCACATCACTGCTCCATCCCTTCCCCGAAGCTATTATCACTGAGATCCAGTTATATCTTTTGAGTCCACTCCTAAATTTTTAGCCTCTGGATTCCTCAACCTGATACTTGCTGCTTGGTTTCACAATGACTTCTAGTCCTGACCTGCCCATATACACCAGGCTGGCTTCACTCCTACTGTACAATTCAAGGTCAGCAAATGTTTTCTGCAGAGGGCTAGAAATGACCCAGCTTTGCAATGACAGTTTTGGTCACAACTACTCAGCCATGCCACTGCAGCATAAACACTCCCGTAGGCAATACTCAAAGGAGTGGGTATGGCTGTGGTACAGTGGCCCACAGGCTGTATTTTGCCAACCTCTGCAAACATGGTCAATCATTTACATTACTCTAATTGTTTGCCCTTTGTTCTTTCTCCGCAAAACTCCAATCCTTAATTTGTCGAACTATCAATTTTTCTGTGGTTAAGTTCTGTAGGAAAATGGAACAAATTTGAAAAGAATGGTCTTTTATCAACTATACTTGACAAAGTTAAAAAAAGAATGGTCCTGTTTTAAGTTTGTGGTATTCAATGTCACAGCCTCTCCAGAAATCCCAAGAAGTTCTAATTAGGTCCCCCTTGCATTCTCACCAGTGGCAACTTCATCCCTATTTGTGTCCCATACACCTGCTCTCAGTTGAGAAGACACTACTCTGAATTTCTTCAACTTCCTGACTTGCCTCTTCTCCTCCAATTCATGTGTACGGGATCCATCGACAGTTCTGTCTCTGCCTTTGAGGGGACCCATCTCTCAAGGGTCAGGACCTTCAGCTTCTCCTTTCTCACAACTGTCCCTTAGCCTAACACGAGCTTCCACTCTCCCTCCTTGACCCTTAAAAAATATTTTATCAGCTTGTATCATTCTCCAGTTTCATTACTAACACAGAAA
This sequence comes from Antilocapra americana, assembly GCA_007570785.1. Taxonomy (NCBI): domain Eukaryota; kingdom Metazoa; phylum Chordata; class Mammalia; order Artiodactyla; family Antilocapridae; genus Antilocapra; species Antilocapra americana. Next base: position 9,290,997 of record ML664180.1, on the reverse strand, counting down.
CTTTAATTGATTCACTTTCCTAGTAATTCTCAGTCAAAAGGATAACCCTGGCATCTACCATCCTGCAGAACTGCTGTAAGGCGAACAGTTCTCTCTGAATTTGTGGAGTCCAAAAAAACCCTCCTCACCTTACCTCTCCATGTTATTAATCCCCTTAAAATTACATAAATGTGCTCACAGAGTCATTAAAATGAACAGTACTTGTCTCCCTTCAGCTCTCCTTTCAGTCTCTCCTCTCAGAGGAAGTCAGTTATCAGTTTGTTACTATTTTTCCAGATCTTCAGAAATGAGTTTATATACAAACATATAAACGTGTCAATGGCAATATAGTCTTTCTGTATTTACATAACAGGGAAATACCTGTTTTAAAAACTTGAAAATACCTGGGAGGTTTTTCCATGTTTTGAACTGCTATACAGTATTCCAAAAGTATGGATGTACAGTTTCAACATTTCCCTATCGAAGGCCATTTAGGTTGTTTCTGATTTTTCAGTATTACAGACAGGCTGAACATTTCTGAAATCATTTTATGTAGATGTGACTATGTCTTTAAGATACAGACCTAGAAATGGACTGCTAGATTAAAGGGTACTTGCCATTTAGATTCTAACGTATTACCTAACCATTCCCCAGAGTTGTCACACCTTGTAGTGGACAAGAGTATGTTTCCCTACACCACCTCAACACCCTTCCCAGTGCCTGATGTGTGGCAGAGGCTCCGCTAATGGTGAATGAGTGAGAAAAACAACAGTTAACAGTTGATATCTTTAAAAAGTTAAGAATAGTCCACCTTTAGTACATTTCAAATTTTAATTTCATTTTACCATAAGAAACCAATTCTAAAATCTTCCAATCCCAACCTAGAGTATGGAATCATATTCAAGACTAGATCATTTCCTGAGTAGTATCAGAAGAATTTCACAAAAGTTTGAGCTAAGAATCTAACCTGGAATCTAACCTTTTCATTTGTCACAGCAGTACTCGAGGTAGCCCACGAGATTCTGTTTGGTTAAATTAACATAATCTAGGGATTCATCAATAAAAATTGTTTCCAGGTTAGGAAAAAATATTATTCCTATGCAGTTTGGAATGTATCACTTTAACTTCAGTCACTGTAAACATTCTACCGTTGTTTATAAAATGACTGCAATAGGGCAGAGGTTTTGACTACTTTACTAAAAGTGGTACCCCAGCGCCTACAAGAATACCTGGCATATAGTAGTTCTATAAATACTTGTTCAATGAATGAAAGCATGTAAGACTCTAGTTTAGCGCCTATGAGAATACCTGGCATGTAGTAGTTCTATAAATACCTGAACAATGAATGAAAGCACGTAAGAATCTAGTTTTGACCTGAGGGATGGGTGAAAAAACTTTTTCAAATAAAAGGAAAGTGATCTTAGTATCTGTCCAATTACCTCTTTGCAAATCTGCTTCATTGTGACTTCCTCCAAGTTAGCACTGGCCAATAACTTCTTTACTGTTTCCTTTAACTCTTCGTCTGTAGGAGGTTTCTTCAATTTTTTAATTAAAGGTTCATCATCTGAACTATCCTCAGATTCACTTTCTAAAAGTAAGACAGTTTATGACATGAAATTTTTTCTTACATAAAAAAGTAAATTAACATTCAAGACATATTAGGGAAGATTCTATAAGCAGTCATCAGATTCTTGAAAAGGTACTAGATTTAAAAAATTAGAGATCACCACTCTATAGTATCTATAAAACAAACTGAAATTTTTGTCAATTTTGAAAAATGATAAACTATACAAAACTGGTATACTCCCCTCAATGTTCTTCATAGTTTATCTATTTTTCACATATGTTTAAAAACCATACTAGAGCATACAGGTTGTATCTTTAGGGTTGCTGAAAATGTGTCATTTCTAACATACCTTTTTTGGAACTATTTTGATTCTTCTTGGTGGTACTACTATCTGCCTTCTTAACGTTAGCACTTTTTACAGATTTTTTATTTTTAGGAGTGGCTTTCTGTTTGGGCTTTTCTCTTTTGGATGTCTTTTTTGGTGGCTGTTGGAAATAAAAACAAAGTACATACATTGATGAGCGATTAACTGCTATTCCCTCTACTTGTCCATACCCATCAACAATACTAGAGACACTTAATGTAGCCAATATCACCAGTGAAAAATTATTACAACTGTCCACTTCTGAGATGAGTAACATTCAAGGAACTTAATTTTATCCCAACCCAAGACTAGTCAGGTGAGGTAAAGAATCAAACACTACAAACAATAGGGGCTCACATTTCTTACACACTACGGAGAGAAAACTTCATGTGCAGAAGACTTTACTCTTGGGGGAAAAAAACCTGTAAAATATAAGTACTATTAATATTGTCAATCTCTCCCAACTAAAAGGTAAGTTCCATGAGAACAAGGATTTTTTTGAACTTATTGTGTTCCCTGATGTCTCCCTAACTCCCATAGTAGTGCAAAGTAGTTTCTCAATAACTTTTTTTTTCTTTCTTTTTTTTTTTTTTATTAGTTTTGCCATACAATGACATGATATCGCCATGGGTTTACACATGCTCCCCCTCCAGAATCCCCCTCCCTCCTCCCTCCCCCCGGGAAATCTCGATGCACCAGCCCCGAGCATCAATCCTGGGCTGGCGATGCAATAACTTTTTATAAATACATGAGGAAATGAAGGCTGAGAGGTTTTGTCCAGTCACATAATAAAATAAAGACGCAAGCTTCAAACAGATCTCACTCAGAGCTGATAAAATAAAAGCAAAATATACACATATGGAGACTGAAACAATCTTCAGTGTGTCGGTCGCTCAGCTGCGTCCGACCCTTTGCAGCCCCACTGACTGCAGCCTGCCGGGCTCCTCTGTCCGTGGGACTCCACGGCAAGAACACTGGGGGCGGCCGTTACTCCATGTGACAAACTCATGGTAGGACTTCAGTAAAATATCTTTTTCATACGTAAGTGCTGGCGCAGGGAAACAGTGAAAGCTGAGCAGTGACATAAAATCTGTAGAAACTTATGTGTTTCATCTTGAGCAGAGAGGCAATCAGATAGATAATTCACATCCCGCGTTTTAGCCTTACAGGTGCTAAAAACCACTCCAGCTGCCCTGGAGATAAGATACTGGGTATAGGAAAAATATACTAGGTACTTTGGAAAACAGGGAATCTCAAAAAGACAGACCTTGACGTTGCAACAACAGACAATTTTTGGAAGTTAAGACAAACAAGATCACCTAGCTTTTTGGAGGTAATGAAAAGAGGCCCTGGGAAAACTGAGAAGGAAAGTAAAAAACTATGCCCACATGACCTTTCAAATTTTCATTGCTTTCATTCCCTCTCCTCTACTTAGGGAAATCTCTCTCACAAGTCTAAACCTCTCTCAGCAATCACCTTCTCCAAATCTTTCATAGTACGGCCAATCTGATTAATCGGCAGCCCTCACAGTACCTGACCTATGATTTATCTGCTCTATCTTTATGGAAGGTTTTGTGAAGCAGTGAATTAGAATACAGGTTTTTAGAGCCAAACTTCCCAACTTCAGTCCTGAGTCCACCAGTGAGCAATTCTGAATTCTCAGACAAATCACTTATCCTTCCTGTGTCTGATTTCGCATCTGCAAAGCAGAGATAATAATACCAGAGTTGGCTAAATTTAATATTAACCCCTCACACATCTTAAATACTGGGATACATTTTACAATCTACCTTTAAATGATGCCTTCTAGGCACTGCAGATTCCACCAACTATGGCCATATCTGTAGAACTTCTGTGAGGATCAGATGAGTAAATACATAAAAGGCACAAAAGAAAACATTTAATGTACTTATGTGTTTCAAACTCTGTTCTCCCACTACACTGCAAGTTTCTTAGGGGCCTGACAATATCCATGAGAAGAGACACCTGACTATCTAATTTAGCTCTGTCCCTAAAAACTCCAAGAGCACCTGCCATAAAGTAGCTACTTCAATATTTCTGGCTATGTTCATCTCTGTATCATTTGCAGGATCTGGTTTATCTGTACTCTGAACCCAGAATGTGGTTAAAAATTAAAATGAAAATGAAAAAGCACTTGTACACAGCACTGCTTTCATATACACATGCTCATATGAGCTAAAAAACAAAGCAAAGCAAAAAAAAAAAAAACCACAATGACAAACAACTGACGTTACTATAAATGAGGAAAATATAACTGTGCAGTTAAGTGAAACAGTGCCTTACAGCTAGTAAGAAGCAAGACCCTAGTAGTTAGGTCCAGTGTGCCTCATACTCCATTAGCTGCTTACAGCTACGGTTTTCTGTAAGCCACAAGTGAAACTACTGAACTGAACCAGTGCAGCAAGTCAGAGATACCATGATCTAATTCTGTTACATACAAATGTTACTGATGATAACGAAGAATTAAAAGTGTTGGCAGAAAACAGAGAAAGGCAACAAAATGCAACCAAACTCAGTATTAGAGCTATCTCTGGCCCTTTCCTCTAAACTCTGTATGGGCTCCAGGATCGTTTCTCTCTAATTCCTTTTTGGTGAAGCTAAGATGGACCTTTCATGTAATCCAGTTTTGTATCATTTTCTCCAAACCCCTTTCTTTTGTTATGCCAACCTCTTCTGTTTATCCTTTAAGGCTCAGATCAAACTGTTACCTCCTGTGAGGTTTCCCTGTTTGGATCTTTGCTCCCTACTTGCTGGTAGAAAGAGATAAATACTTCAGCTTGAGCAAATCACGTTCTTAACTCTTTTATTTTCCCATACTTTCCCCTCCTACTAATCTTTGACCTCTCCCCTCCTGCCAACCAGACTGAACGGCTTAACACAGAGACTCTATCTTGTTTCCTGATCTCCACTGCCAAGTATAGAACTACCACTTAGCCGTTGCTATGTAATTATTTGGAAAATTGAGATGGGAAAAGATCCTTGGAGACTATAGATAACTTTTCAAGATCTATTCCAACTCCAAGGTTCTATTTCATTAGAATCACTCTGCTTGCTGAGACATTTTTTCTATCAATAGCAGTTAGCCAAACTTCTTGATTTTTAGTATCAGTCTTTTGGCACAACTTACCAAATAGGTTGTATATTTTAAGAGAGAAAAAAAATTAAAGAGTTGGGGCTGAGGACCTATGTATTTCTTCAAAGCCCCATAGCTTATTCACCTAGCTATAAACCATGTAAAATGAAAGAAATACATGGTCTAGGTCTGTCACCAAGCCTTTTTTATGAAGTGCAAACAGTAAATCTTTTAGCTTTGGCTGGCCCCTTATGGTCACTGTTGTTCAATCTTCCTCTTTTGTCTTTTACAAATATTAAAAAAATGGGAAAACCACCTTTGGCTTCTAGGCTGTATGAAAACTGGATCCGCATACAGGCCATAGTTTGCCAACTCCTGGTCTAGGTCATGAATTACTGGAGACACGCAGAGAAGGCACAATCAGAGAGATCAACAGGTTGAAATTTATACCAGCAGAAGTGGATATATGCCCACGTTAAACTTTCCTAAAGCTACTGCTTAAAATCAGATTTGGATATAGAGCTGAAGACAGAAGTATATGAACTAGCAGCTCTGGAAAGTTGAATATTAATTATATCCTCAAAGCAGAAAGTAAGAATGGACCACCTTCTCTCATGGAGTCAGGACTACATAAGGTACAAGACACATAATAGATTCTCAATAGTATCTTGCTGTCATTAGTCACTCAGTCGTGTCTGACTCTTCTGTGACCCCGTGAACTGTAGCTCGCCAGGCTCGCCTATCAGTGAGATTTCTCAGGCAATAATACTGGAGTGGGTTGCCATTTCCTTCTCCAGGGGATATTCCTGACCAAGGGGTCAAATCAGGTCTCCTGCAATGCAGGATTCTTTACTGCTGAGCCACCGGGGAAGCCCATCCTCCTTGTCAGGCACCAGAAAAGGCTTACTGAAAGACTGGTAGCTCTCCCCACCTAAACAGTTAGTTCTTGGAAGACAGAGGCTATGTCTCTTTTTCTCCACTTAGCAAAATACTCAGGTAGAAAAACCAATCATTTTGAAGGAACGAGAATGCTGAATCTGCCCCCAGAGGTTGTATTACTCATACAAGGACCAACCACATGGGTTCTCTATAGTCTGGCTTCAGTGTATACTGCTCTAGCTTCATCTCTAACTTCTTTACTTCTGAACAAACTACCTAACCACAAACAAGTGTGTAGTACCTTTCTACTCCCCATCTTTGTTCATATGTTCAACTTTCCTTTCTACCCCCAAAGTTAGTTACAACTGGTTTTCTTCCAACCTCTCCCCAAAGCTTTCCCTCATCAACACAGAGATGTTCGTTTAAAATCCTGTACCAAGTACGACTCAAATGATATTTGGGTAGAAAATATCTTCTGTAACCCCAAAAGCACATAGCATACTCTCAATTTATTGAACTGAACAGTCGAAAAGTGATTAAAAACAAAGACCTGGCCTGCTATTTTAAGTCTTTTAAAAAATATTCTGAATATTTTAGTAATTATAATAAACACATTATGTAGCACTATACAGGAAAAATGTTGGATGTACTCATGACAGTTAATACCTTTTGCATTTAATCAAACAGGAAGTAAGACTTTGAGTCTTTCAGCAAAATGTACAGGAAAAAATTAAGTGAAAAATGAAAAAAAAAATAAAGAAAAGGCTAGTTTCCAAACTGGGATTTATTTCTAGATTCTGGCTTGCCATTTCTGAAGATGCTGTGAGTGGTTCAATCAGAACCATCAGTATTATAAGGTGTTTTTGATGCACTAAAGGGAAACAGATAAGATCAACTGCTGCCCGTAATTTCAGACAGTACAATGTACTGTAATCTAAACTTTTTACAATGTACAGTAATAATAGAAATTTTAAAAAATTTGAAGATTTTCCATGTGTCTGATAACCATGAAGGTACAGAAGCAGGGGAATGACACAAGCACTTTTTGAAGGGAGGCAAAAAAAAAAACAAAAAAACAACCCTTGGGAGAAGGCTTACCTATCTTTTATAGGCAGCAGGGCTATTGAAGGAGGGTCTCCAAAAAAGACGCCTGTCACAGAGCCAGAATCCTGTCCTCAGAGCAGAAAGGTTGTACTGGGTGAACAGATGAACAAAATAAGTATTAGCTTCAAATACACTATTCTTTTAACAACTTGGCTGAGAAACCTCGAGAACGCCAAGAGTCAAGAATGTGCAAGGCTTGCTCTAACCCACAAGAGACCAGGAAGGCAAGTTTAACTCTAAATAGATTTTATTATGATAATTATTCAGTTTTGCCTTCCAACAAAGGGTTCCAATAGTTTATGTAATTCTGTAATTCCTTTGATCATATGGGGGGGGAAGATTCCTATTATTTAAGACATAATTAAGGAAGGGCTAACAAAGCTTTCATGTTCACCTCCCACCACTAGCAAGTAATTCATCAAATGGTCACCAAAACTAACTGCAAAATTCTCTGCCTGGGTAAACACTGTATGATGGCTCACTCAACATCCCACCTTTTATCTGTCTTCCTCGGACAGACGCAGGAGAGCTAACACCTGGGTCTTTCCAGCTTCCCCTACAGCCAGCGGTGGCCAGGTAATAACCCTCTGGCCCATGCAATACACATGGAGATCTCTGGTAAAAAGTATCCTTGCCAGGGGAGAAAAAACCAAAAAAAATCTCTGCCCTTCTCTATCTGGCACAGGGACACAATGCCTAAAGGTAAAATAATCTTCCTGAGATCCGGTTAAATGGCACACGTCAAGATGGGGGCTCAGAAGAGAAAGTCCCTAAATTCTTAATACTTTTCTTGAGCTGCTGTCCTGGACCAGAATTGCCTGTTTGTGGACTCCTCGTCTGAAAGAAAAAGTAACTCTTGTTTCGGACATTATTAGTTAGGGTTTTCAGTACAGAGCTGAAGATATTCCTGATGTATTTGGGAATGTTCAGATAAATTCAATACTCACAAAGTAAATATTCACAATTAGTTTTATACTTTCCTAGATACAGAGTGTTTGAGTCTAAAATATTATTAGCATCGTCTTCACTAATGTGGAAAGCACTGCTTCCCCCTTCTTTGTACTCTTCAGTGAGTTCTCTGTGCCTAAGGTGACATGCAGTCAAAGGCATGCCTGAGCGTGGCTTCATCTCACAATCTTCTAGAAATCTATTCCAATATGGGAATCGATTGATTTTCATAATAACTAACTAAACCCTATTCTCTCTTTGTAATACAGAAACCTCATGTACCCGTTTCTGCCTGGTTCCAAAATGCTCTCCTTCTACGGCCCTGAGTAACAAGCAAATGTCCAAGAGCCAAGATGACAGAGTGGTTTACAACAGCTCTTTTATAAACAAACTATTACCCAGTTACTCTCAGAAAGAGCACCTTCTTGTTTGAATTAATTCGAAAGAAAAAAAAAGACAATGAAAAATGGTTGTGAACTCCTCACTGTGTATCACAGAAACAGAGGTACAAATAAAGGGAGCCTCAAACAAAGTATCTCAGCAACTGCTGGCTAGCATGCTGAATGTGACATACTCCACAAAAAGACTACAAGTCAAAACCCTGCCCATTCTGTAAGGACAGTTTTCAGTGAGTTTAGTCCTGTATTTTAAATATAATACATTTACTTATAAATTAAGTATCCTGCTCTTTTACACAGCTAAATATGAAAAGGACCAGGTGAATAATACTCAGCCTCACTTAACTGGCTAGTGAACACTGTACCTGGAACTGGATGTCTGCTTAAGACTTCTGACTTCAGCAATATGATATAAATTATATAATCTAAATATCTCAATTAACAGAGGAAAGCAGAAATAAGTTCATTTATTTTTTCCAAGAATCTAAAATAGAACAAAAAGATAATCTTAACAGGGAAAAGCTTTATCTATGAAGGAAAAATTCATTTCAGGAAGTAAAAATAAAATATATTAACGAAGTAATTTTCCATGAAAAAATAATCTGCAAAAAATTTTCTATCTATATGCAATCCTCAACTTTTCCCATTAATCAGCAACTCTTCTGTATGGTCTTAGAAATAAGAGTTCTTTTCACAGTACTGAACAAAAATATCTCCATTTATGAAGTCCCTAATGAGGCTGCCACTTAACTGAGTTTTCAAAAAATAGAAGAAAAAGGGAAAACAAAGTCACTATAGAAATACTATCCCTCCTGCCAGCACTTACCTTTCAAAGGCAACTGGAGCCTTTCACAGTAACAAAATCAGCAATAAAGTTTTTGAGGAGAACGGCCCTAAATTTGAAAGTCTTTACAGAGAAACGAAAAATACCTGTTTGCAAGAGGGTAATTTAACAGGAAAAACAGATTTCTCAGTCCAGATTTTACTAGCATATTTTATGAAGTCTGTCAAATACCAGCCCAAGCAGAAAAACCATACAGCATGATGATACAGCTTTTATATTGTGTGACTATGTATTAGGTTGGTTGAAAAGTAACTGCAGTTTCAGACCATGAATTTTAAACCATTATAACTCAGCTCAACACATCCTTATTAATCAAAATAGGAACCATTATAATCAACACATTTTTGCCAACGAGAAATAAGTTTCTTTATTCTTGTAGTGTGAAAAAATCCATGCTGTGGGATTTGATGAATTCCTGGAAGGCACTTTCTGTCTCCTGCTGGTTGTGGAAGCATCTTCCCTGCAAAAAGTTGTTGAGATGCTTGAAGTTGTAGTCAGTCGGCAAGAGGTCAAGTGAGTATGGTAGATGTGGCAAAACTCTGTAGCTCAACTCTTTCAACTTTTGAAGTGTTGGTTAAGTGTGACGTGCAGTAGTGTGCTGTCGTGAAGAACTGGGCCCTTTCTGTCGACTGCCGCTGGCTGCAGGTGCTGCAGTTTTCGGTGCATCTCACTGATTCACTGAGCACACTTCTCAGATATGATTCCCCCACAATTCAGAAAGCTGCAGTGGCTCAGACGGGACCACCGGACAGTGGCCATAGCCTTGTTTTAGTGCAAGCGCGACTCTGAGAAGTGCTTTGAAGCTTCTTTTCGGCCCAGCCACTGAACTGGTCACCAGCTGTTGTATATCAACTGTTTGTTGCACATCACAATCCGATCGAGAAATGGTTTGTGTTGTCGTGAGAATAAGAGAGGACAACGCTTCAAAAGAAAAACTTTTTGAAAATTTTCGGTCAGATCACGAGGCACCGACTTACCAACCTTTCCACCTTTCCAATTTGCTTCAAATGCCTAATGACCACAGCATGGTCAATGAGCTCTGCAGCAACTTCTCGTGTAGTTTTTAAGAGCATCAGTTTTGATGATGGCTTTCAACTGGTCACTGTCAACTTCTGATGACTGGCCACTATGCTCCTCATCTTCAAGGTTCTCCTCTCCTTTGCAAAACTTCTTGAACCACCATTGCACTGTACTTTCACAGGCAGTTCCTGGCCCAAATGTGTTGCTGATGTTTTGAGTTGTCTCCACTGCTTTGCAACCCATTTTGAACTTGAATAAAAAAATCGCTCAAATTTATGTATAACAAAAAATCATTTCTATAGTCTAAAGTAAATATAAACAGCAAGTAATAAGTCATTAGCAAAAAAAGTGAGAAATGCATATGAAAATGAATAGAACCACATTTAAGAATGTATTAAAAAAAAAAAGTACTCCAATATCAAATGGCAAAGTTCAACAATGTAAAACCGCGATTACTTTTGCACCAACCTAATTCTGAATGTCTGAAAAGCATTATTTTTTTTTTTTCCTTCATGGATTTTCATCATTTGACCTGGATTACTAGCAAAAGACACTCATTTAAGGCACCGTAGAAAGAAAAGCTATGATTTGTAGTGGGACAGTTCCACCTGTGATCTTTATACAGCAACCAACACAGTCATGAATCAAGAGTCATCTGCATTCACCAACAGCAACTAACTCTACTCAGAACAAAGGGACAATAATCTGGAAAGCAATGAAAAAATGAGTATAAAATATCCTCACTTTTAAACATGCACCTTAGTAATGACAAGACTGGATTTAGAAATCTTACATATGATAAAATGTCACCTTAATAATAACAGTAATAGCAGCAGCTAATATTTACTTAATACTGTGCTATGCACTGCTCTAAGTGCTTAATACAACCCCTGGAAGATACTACTATTATTATCCCCATTATACAGATGCAAAATTGAAATATAGTTTGTAAGTAACGTGCCCGAAGTCAAACAGTAATGATCAGAACAAAGCTGGGATTTGAACTCAGTTTCCAAAGGCCATGCTCCTAACCATAGTATCTCTATGAAAAAAATTAAATGTTTATATTCTAAGATAACTTCTCATGCTTTAAATCTGCCTTTGAAAAGGTTTTGCAAAGTTTAATGAATACACATAGTAGATAACCAAAATTCTGTTGAATGAGGAAATCTATTGTAGAACTGCTACTATTACATATTCACATATAAACAAACATGTTTTCCTCCTACTTCCTTAAAATCTATTCCATAAAAACCTCAGTGCTCAGATTACTCATCTTCCTTCACACCAAAAATATATTAAGATACTATTTATGAAACACCTGCTGGATCTGTAGTATTCTTCTTTTTTTTTTTAAATTTTCTTTACTTTATTGTGTTGGTTTTGCCATACAATGACATGAAACCGTGTAGTATTCTTCTTAAAATTAGGAAGTGTTTCATATTTAGCTTTACAGGAGTCTTTATAGACTCTGACATTACAATATGCAAGGATTTAAAATACCTGAAGACAAACACAAAAGTGCAAACCTTTAAAAACACAGCTTACCACACGTTAATTCTAATCAAGTAGTTGTCAACTGAAGGCGATTTTGTCCCCAGGGGACATTTGGCAATGTCTAAGCACACTTTTGGTTTCAACTAAAGGCTGAGGCAGGGGTGTGCTTATACTAGCCTCTAGTAGGCACACTCTACAATGCACAAGACAGCCCTCCTTCCACACCGAAAAATTATCTCCACCCAGAAGATCAAGCCATGTTAACCAAGTCCCTAAGTAATACAAAGGAGATTACCCAAGCAAGTTCTGATCGTGAAAGGGAGCACCAAAACAGGAAAACAGTCAGCAAACCACTACTAACAACAGGAAACCATTCCTGTACTCATTCATCCTCATCTACTTGGCTAAAGGTACATATCAAGCAGACAGTAGGCTAACTCCTTAAATGGTTCAGCAACTCTCTTTCCGAACTCTCTAGAAACTAAATATTCTCAGCATTTCACTGTTGTTTAGTCGCTAAGTCTTAACATTTTGTAACCCCATGAACTACTGCCAGGCTCCTCTGTCCATGGTATTTCCCAGGCAAGAATATTCAAGTGAGTTGCTATTTCCTTCTCCATGGAATCGTCCCAATCCAGGGATTGAACCGGCATCTCCTGCATTGGCAGGAGGATTCTTTACCACCGAGCCATTATGGAAGTCCCAACATTTTAAAAATACTCCCAAGTAAAAGAAAATGGCAGGCATTCATTCCTAAGAGATACAAAATCTGCCCACCAACAAAATAAACTTCAAATGCTGCCAGTCTCATTAAATAATCCCCAAATGAGATAAAATGGTGGTCCTTAAATCCCTTGCTTTTTTGCATAAAACAGAATAACTCTTATACTCTGGCACAGTAATAAAATTAAAAGCTCCTTAAGAAAAAGAAAGGGTTTACACTCATCATTTCTGTGTCTTTGGAATTACAAACCATCAACATGGTATATACGTGTTTTCTGACCAATCTCTTATACAGAAACATCTAACTCTCCCCATGAAAATAAATGAGGAAAAAGCGCCAGCGTTTTACCTCCTCTTCACTCTCTTTATCTTCATCCTCTGAGGACTCCTCTTTGTTTTTCTTTTCCTCTTCATCACTGCTAGATTCATCTGACAGGATTTCAGGACATTTGGTTCGCTTAGCTTTCCTGGCCATCCCAGAACTGTTCCGTTCCTTCTTGTTGCCTTTGCTAGAACTTTTTTTAGATTTTGGCAATGGCTGCGTAAAATAAAGAATACCAATGAGGTCTTATAAAGAACACCAATGAGGTACTACAGTTCCAAGTCAATCACCTGCTTCTGATAACTACTTCTCAACTCAACAGCTTCCTAAATCACGCTTCTTTCCTGACACACGCTTAGCAGCTTTACAGAGTAATACACTAACTTCACATGTCAAGTTAACCTTCTTGCCTGCATCACCAATAGCTTTTCATTTTATTTAGAACTCTAAACACCTAGGCAAAAGACTCTTCACATACTGACACAGGACTACAAGTCTGAGTGCACGCTGCGTGACATTTAAGACATCTGTTTACACTTCATCAAGACAATATTTCCAGTCAGACTCATAATTTATTTCATCCCTATCAACATTAAAACTGTCACTGTCTTCCTGCTTTAGGGGACCCTTCAATCAACAGATTGAGAGATATCATCCACAAAGGAAATAAAATCTCACTTTCACATCCTGAATTTATGAACCATATAGTTTATATTCATATTACTTAGGGGTTCTACTTTCAGTAATGCCAGGATTATATTCTCACTTATGATTTTAAACACGTAGTGAGTGTTGAGTATGTTAATTATGAAACTAATTAGGAACTACAAAATAAGTGCCACTGCCATTACTTTGATATTCAATTAAACCTTGCATACTTAAAAAGCAGAGATCACATGAGGAAAATGATTTGATTATATTAACCAACAAATTTAAATGCTTTCTTAAGAGAGTATTTGGTAACTTCAGAAATTGAAAACCATAAAGTAACTTTGCATAGATTCTGAAAAGACATACACTAAGGAATTAAAATTATGGGTATCTTTTGTCTTTGTTTTTGCCTATGTTATTTTCTACAATAAGCAGAAACATTAAGGAAAATTCCATAACATAACCTTAAGATATGCAATTGTGTACACATTCTCAGTGACTTTTAAGTAGTATCTCTCACGAATACAGCAGAACCACAGCTCCCTTCCCTTCTGGGAACTCCCAGGCTTCAGAGTCACTGTTTACCCACACCAAAATTTAGAAGTGGCTGTTTTGTGTAATGTGGCACTTTCAGGCTATTTACAACCCATGGGACAGCCTCCAGCTTGCCCAACCTACCCTTCTAAAGGCAGACTGAGAAATAGTCAATCTATGTGCCTCCAGAAACTAAGTGGACAAAGATATTTCTCAGAGAGGTTCTCCATAAATCTCCTAGAATAAACATATACAGATAATATGTGAACTATTGCCATTACCATCTATTACTAGGAACCAATCCATTTTGATGAATTCTTTAATATATTTATTCGGAGAAAAGCTAACTCTCACTGCTTAAACTCATTACTCATTAAATGAAATCCAAGATATGAATATACTTGAAAAAAGTGATCTCTCTCTGTCAGCTCAGGAACCAGATGTAGGTGCTGAGAAAATAATCTGTATGTGAAATCAGTTAAGATGATGACTGGGATGGGGAAGCGGGGGTGCTGGATAAATCTACACAAGAAAATGAAAGGATGTTTCATCATTCAAGAACTCAATCAAGAAAATACAACTTCTAAAAATAAATGAAGAGATCTTCATTTTTAAAAAGTAATAATAAGTGCCTTAGAACTTTCCTAATTGGTTCTAAAAATAGTTGAATATATTCATTGGAAACCAGTGTCAAGAGCATCATTCCCTTTGAGGAACAAAATCTGATTAACAAACAAGGTAGAAGTACAAAAGGAGAGAAAACAATGTTAAATCAACACTTTTAAGCACCTTTAAGATTATTCTAGAGCAGAAAAGATGAAGACTAATGACTTTATAGTGTTTTCCTTAAATGATGGAAACATATGGTAGCACAGAAAATAGCCTGATATTGATATCATTAGATTAAGGAGTAATCATCACAGAATCAGATATGAAAAATGGATATAAGAATAAGCCATTAAAAAAAAGATAAAACAATTGTTCTCAAAGCATGGTTCACGGACCCTGGAGTTTCCTGAGACTTTCCCAGAAGCCCTAAAGGTCAGAACTAGTTTCATGGTAATACCCAGAGAGTATTTATTTGCTCTTTTCACCGCCTTGACATTTGTAGTGATTGCGCAAGAAACGAAGGTAGGCAAACCTACTGATACCTTATCGAGACTGAGGCAGAAACTTGTGTTTGTAGTAATTTTACTCCTCACAACCTCATAATCAACCACACACTGGTCTTTGATGTTAATTCTCAACCTCTGAGTACGTCTTTACAACATCTGTACAACAAAATGGGAAGTACTAATACAGTGCTCCGACTGCATAAAGTTTTCTTGAAACTGATTTTCTTGACAAAAAGCACGTGTGCAACTGAGCGGTGAAATTGCCTGGGAAATCCCATGGACAGAGGAGTCTAGTGGCTGCTATAGTCCACAGGGTTGCAAAGTTAGCTACTTTTTTCCTTGGAAGATCATTTTTAAAAGGATAATTGAAAAATGATGCCTATTCAGAGTTAGTATTTGATAGACATATTCTCAAAAATGAATGAGTCTGTCACCTCAAAAAACAACAACCACCAAACTGACAGCATTTGTTTCCAATGATAAATTTCAAAGTTCCAAGTGAAAATTAAATTTTGGAAACTTCACCTCCACTATAATGGGCCTGACAGTCTCCCAGTACCTGAAGATTTTTTCCCGATAATAGTTATGCTAATGAATGTGGCTTTTTGACAGTGAAATGTGCCAATATTTGGAAGATATGCTTAATTCAGGGAATCGGTATTTTCCAAATGGAGGGTACGTATTACAAAATCACACACAGGTGAAAGGTCCAAGTTTATTAACATGGTTTTAGGTACCACATTACCATTAACCTTTAAGACTCCATGCCGCCTCCTTAAGCTGTGGAGGTTTAGTGCTGTATCAAAGGAGACTATCCAAAATTACCTCAAAGGTTTTTTAAAATTCCCCCCCCTTTTTCTAACTACATAGCTGTGTGAAGTTGGATTTTTTTTTTTCTATACTTCAAGCAAAACAATACATTACTTTAACAGAAGGAAATGCAGAAGCAAATGAGAACAGACCTGTCTTAAGTCAGATACAAACAGACTTGTAAAAACAGAATGTCATTCTTCTCATTAAAATTTTGGCAAGTATAGCTATTTTTCAGACAAAATATTACTTTTGTTAACATGCAGTGGGTCTGTTGCTATTTTAGAATTTTTCAGTTTTAATTTAGAATACAGTATATATCAAAATGGGCTTCCCTGGTGGCTCAGTCGGTAAAGAATCCATCTGCAATTCAGGAGACCAGAGTTCGATCCCTAGGGTAGGAAGATCCCCTGGAGAAGGAAATAGCAACCCAATCCAGTATTCTTGCCTGGGAAATCCTATGGACAGAGGAGCCTGGTGGGCTGTTATCCATGGGGTTACAAAGAGTCGGATACTACGTCACCACTACCAAATATCAAAATAACTCACATAAACAAAAGCTCTAGAGGTCCTCATTAACTTTAAGAGACTGATGGGGTCTTGAAGCTAAACACACTTGAAAACCACTGAGGAAAAGTTGAATTAAACACATCCCTCATAATTCAGGCAACTTAGTAACTGCTTTTGGGGACACAGTGTTCAAACTCATCTTTCATCTAAACAATGAGAATTCCATCCCCATCACCATACCTCTTCAATTTGTAGCTACATCACAAAAATATACTTAAGGATCACTGTCTAACTAATAGTCAACCGGACCAAGAGCAGGCAAAAATAAAGTCCCAGAGCTATTTCCCAGTTTTCTAATCTTAACACCCTTCTCTCCTCACTAATGAACTCTGAGCTCCTGGACCTTCTAGATCTCTTCTCAATTCTTTCCTATCAAGATGAGAAAATAGGAAAATAACTGCTAAAAGACAAGCTGAAAAGGCAAGGTCAGATAATTAACACTTCAATTCAGTGATGTCCTTTGCTACTGTTAAACAATTAGGGCAAATCTAATCAGATTTTAGAAGAATGGCAAAAACTCTAAGACCATTTCACTCCCCTGTCCAGCTCCTGGGCTCTCTTGATGTTTCTGGAAATCCAACCCAAGAAACTTCAAAAAGCCAGCTTTTTCCCACCCCTTTTTCACAACCTTACTCCAGTATATAGTAAACCTCTGGTTCAAACACACCACCTTGTCTTTCTGGACCTGAATACAGGCTGCACACCCTCCCTCACCAGCACAACACTTCCTCTTCAGCCCTATTTCTGTTCAAGTGTCTTCTAGATCCATAACTCTGGATTCTTTGTATTTCTGTCCCATTTGAATAACTATTATCTTTCTTAATCTTACATCCTTTATGCTTGATAAGGGAGAATACATCTGTATGCCTTCTCTGTTTCCTCTATCAAAATTGTTGCAGGTATGTCAACCAAAGGCAAATTCTTTGAATACAGAAGATATCACTGAATGTTGATAGCAATGCTGCTAACTATTAAAATGTTCATTTAAAAAAAAAAGAGAAAGGAGAGGCTAAAAAGAATTGATTTGTTACTGAAATAGTAAAAATTGATCCTCACTTTGCCAGAAGGCTTTGGATGCATTAAAAAATTCAAGATCCTTTTCACCAGTTCACTGTTTACACCTGATCTCTCCAAATCAAGAACCTCGCAGATGCTCTTTAACATGGCATTTCTAAATCTGAAACAGAAAATGGAAAAAGCCAATGTGATTACGTAGGAAAATTTATAAACATGCTACACAATATAAAGGTAAGAGCTAACCCAACTGGCTCAGCCACAAACATTAAGAAAGCAGCCAGCGTTTCTCTGAATCTTAGAAGTACTCCTAATAATCTTGACTGGTGCATGCACAAAATATAGCTAGGTACTATTACTAAACAGAAAACATCATTTACCGTTTAAGTTTTAATGGTGGTATAAGAAAAAACTTAATTCATTCACTAGGAAACCATGTAAAAGGTTTGCGTTATTTAAAATTCACAAACTTGTTAATTCTTCTGGCTGGTGATTAAATACAACTTTTCCCCCGAGTATTCCTACTGACAATGTCTCAAAGAAGGTAATAGGTAATCGTATTTAATACTCAAGGGTTTTAAACAACAGGGGACTTAATAAAAACTTTTAAGAATGTATCATCTCATTAAAAAATTTGTTTAAAAAGAATATATCATCTTGCCTGCACTGGGGTGGAAATTATTTCTATTAACTTGATTATCTTCAATAGTTTAAATGGCACTTATAAGTGAGGAAATGGAGTGGCTGACACAGAATAGGAGTGGAAGAATTTCTACTATATTTACATTCCCTTTGGGCCTTCTGAATTTGGAGCTACGTGAATGATTTACCTCTGTGTACCATTCTTCTAAGAAACAAATGTTTTTGAGCTTTCAATAATTTTGACAGCCACTATTTTTCAGAACGCAAATTAATTAATAGTTTATGATGACATGGTCTTGGAATTTAAAGCAAAGAATCAGTAGTCTACTGAAAGTGTAAGGGCAGCTATACTTAAATGCTTAAAAATAAAGCTGAAGCACATTAATTTAAACGTGATTATTTATAAAGATAACTTACTTTTTCAACATTTCTTCCTTCTTTTTATATTGGATACTTCCTTTTTCAAATGGAAAGCCACTGAACTGACCCACATTCTTCTTTAATGAGGACACCTGAAAACATTTCTATTATTAATGCTACTTATTACCCAGTAATGTATACAAGAAAAATTTCAAAGCCAACATTTTTCTTTTCATATCTGTCTCCATGTTACAATACTGGTTTATTTCACATTTTAAAATTCACAATAGAAAACTGCCTTTGTTACCAAAATATTAACATCATAAAATGTTTACAAACTTAATTCTTCGAAAGTAACAATTTGAAATTTAAATGTATTTCATTTAGGAAATTTCCAGAGTAATTACAAAACCACAACTAAATGTTATCTGATAGCACCCAGGGATGTGGAAAGTTACTACTTAAAAGACACTCATATTCCCTAGCGGTTCAGTGGTTTGGGTTCCCCGCTCTCACGGTCAAGGCCCTATCATTCTCTGGTTGGGGGAATAAATATTCCACAAAGCCAGGCAGTGCAGCCAAAATAAATAACTTGGAAAAAAAAATTCCTCCTCTGAGTAATACAAGTTACTAATAATATTAATTTTTCAAATAAGTCAAGGATTTATTCTTTAAAAAGTAAAGAACAGAGTACCTCCACAAGTCAATACCATTTAGCAGTAATGGGACATGTGTAGATCAGACTGTTGTCAGGGTTGAATGAGGTAACACACATGAAAACAAAGCTTACCATCCTTCAGACAGAATCTAACAATGTCAAGCTTTACTTTGCCCATGCACAGCCCAAAGCAAAGTGTCCTCAGTTGTATGGAATACTTGAAGTTGTGTATAGATTATGATCAGTAATGAAACACTGATTTATTTTAACAAAATGTCAGCAAAAAATTATCCCTTAGTTTATCACATTTCCTCAAAATGAGATACAATATTCTGTATCATTTATTCTGAATGGCTAGAAATATTCAAAAAATAAATTTCTTCTAACACAGTTAAAGATCTCTAAATCAAAACTTTGATTTCACAATCTGAAATTTTAAGTTTGGCTTAAAAACAACTATGGGCTTCCCTGATAGCTGAGTTGATAAAGAATCTGCCTGCAATGCAGGAGACCCCAGTTTGATTCCTGGGTTGGGAAGATCTGCTGGAGAAAGAATAGGCTACCCACTCCAGTATTCCTGGGCTTCCCTTATGGCTCAGCTGGTGAAGAATCCGCTCACAATGCAGGAGAGCTGGGTTCAATCCCTGGGTTGGGAAGACCCCCTGGAGAAGGGAAAAGTTGCCCACTCCAGTATTCTGGCCTGGAGAATTCCGTGGACTGTATAACCCATGGGGTCAAAAAGAGTTGGACACGACTGAGCAACTTTCCCTTTCACATAAAAACAACTACAGTATAAAGAGCTCTGGATGTTACAATACTAATGGCTGTATCTAGCCACATGGCCTGGGATATGTCATTAAACTGTGTGTCAGTCGGCTCACTAGTATGGAATGAAGACTGATCTAGTTGATTTAGTTCTGGAAAAGTCCTTTCCAGAACTAAAATTATGTTCCTGTTGTAAAGTATTTTAACACATAAGTACACTGCTAGGTAAAAAGTATAAAAAAGGTCTTACTGTGCCTGGTCTGTTGTAAAGCAGTTTATGGAGATTTCTAAGTTCATCTGTTTTCTTCTTACTCAAAAAGAAATGTATCCTTTCAATTTCACAAAGTTTCTGCCCTTTTCCTAGGGGGGAAAAAAAAACCATGTTAAATACCCACTACGTGTTAGAACATTTAATGAGATTTTTAACAGCATAATTTACATAGAACTTCTGCTCTCATAGAACAAATTAAATTATATCTGTAATATGTTAGTACTTAGTAAACACTAAAAACACTGCTAGCTATCATTTTGTATACTGAGGCATTTTCACTACACAATGAAAGGAATATAAACTTACCTTGTGCGATTGTAAATGGCTCTCTTTGTAAGGAAGAGACTTGCATCGTCAACCTCTCTACTTTCTTCTTTTCCCTCTTGCCTTCCACAATGAGGCTCTTTTCTAGAAGTTAATTTAACACTTCTTAAGTAAGGAAAAGCTTAAAGGATATATTATATCAACATGTAGGGGAAAAAAACTATAGAAACCTAGTATCTTATTCTCCTAAGTATGATTTTGAGAAGCAAATGACACAACAGAGGTGAAAATATTTGGTAAATTAGTATCATAACTGAAATTTTTAAAATGTAACATTTTGTCTACCGGGACAACCTCAAAGTGGAACTGGTGTTTAAAAAAAAAAATCAGAAAGCAAAACCTACAATTTGATTAGACATATTCTATCTAATGGGATTTCTTTTACTGTACATCAGAAAACAGCAAGTTAAAATTGAGATAAAAGAATTTCAAGAGATATCCAAGGAAAGCAGTAATTTAGTAAGCTGACAGAAGAAAAAAAAAAAACAAGAATAAGGCAGAGCTCCCAGGTTACTACAGCTAGGGTAAAATTCTGCAAGTTAACATTTAAGGCAATCAACTGGGATGCCATTACTTTGTAGTTCAATAAATGTTTGCAATAATGGTCATAAAACCTTGGGGAGGGGAAGCTTTGCAATGTTTAGTCTGGACTGCATTTTTTTAAGCTAGGCAGTATACACTTTTAACACTTAAAACATTAAGCTGGATTTTCTAAAACCCTTTTACTTTCTGACTGAGATAAACCCAGACAAATAGGAGTACACTATATATTGCTAGAAGGCCTTCCATTCATTCACCTGAATGCCTGTTGAACTACATACTAAAGGGGCATCAACAAATGATTAAGTAATTGAGTATTTCCTCAAAGAGACCATGTCTACTAGAGTCTAGGAGACTCAAATATAATCCAAAGAAGAGAATACACTTCAAGAAAGATAAAATTGAAGTTCTGTGAGTTGATGAAAGAGTAATTCTTTTAGGATTATGGGAAAAGGATCAAAACATTGGATCTTGGCTTTGAAGAACAGGTAAGATCTACAGATGTAAGGCTCTGCCCAGAAAGATAAAAAGAAACGGACCCCAGCAGGTGTGCCCTGGCCATGGCGTGTATTAGCCGAACAAAGAATGAACAGACAGCACTCTAACTCTGAAGATCACCCAGCTTCCCTTCCCTGAATGATTTATGCCCTTTACTGGCTGTTGATTACCATCTATAAGCTAATAACTTCCCTGGTCTACCTCCAGTCCAGAGCATAATCCTGAGCTTCATCCTGTCAACTGGACAGCTCCACTTCATGTCCTACAGGTACCAAACTCAATGCACCCAAAACAGAAGTCATAATCATCTCCAAACTCACTCACCTTTGTGAATTCTACTTTTTAGAAAACGGTAGCATAATCTACCCAGCTGCCAACAACAGAAACCTAGAAGTCATCTTTTAAGGCATCTCCTGCCACCTTTCCCCTCACTCCCCAAACCGGTGCCAAGTCAAGTCAATTCCACCCCTTATTTGGCACAAATCTCAGTGCCGTGTTTCTATGATGCCTCACTAGTAGAGTTATATTTTCAGGGCTAAGTAGGATAAAAACATCCTCGATTTAAATTATCACACAAACACCTCAGAGGAGGAAAAGAGAACAGTAGCAAATTTACGACAACTACAGAACTGCCTGGGCATTTTTTTTTTTTAATTTTCATGTCTTCTAAAAAAAAAAAAAATCACAATTTGACCTATCAATTTCCTAAGCATTACTGTACTGGTCATTTATAGCGCCTTTATTGAACACATGACTTCTATAATTTTTTCCTGACGTGAAGAAATTCATCATCTCAGTGGTATCCAAAAGCAAAAATTGGAGGGAAAAGTGCTGACAAAGTCTTGGACTAGCAGTGAGATACTGCAGCCAATTTTCAGTTATTACATTATGAATAATTTAAAATTAATCCGTATTTTTCTAAGCGTTTCTGTACTTAAATGCAGGCATGCTTCCCCTCTTTGAGCACCCACCTCTTTAGACAAACAAAAAAGCACACCGAGTAATTTCAACCCAGACTGTATTCATAAAATGCTGATTATGGACTGGTTTAGACTTGGAAAAACAAAAAATAACAGTGAAACCTGGGTTTGGGACGAAAATCTCAAACCTCTTCCCAAGTTTGGCTGAGTCGTAATCAAGTATTAAAAAAAAATCCAGATTGTGCTAATATCATCAGAGAATACTAAGATCTCTGATACGGAGTTTTAAGTGGCTGGAAACATTCCATGAAGCTGGCATACTTCAAGACGTACTGCCCCGTGCAATCCTAGATAAACTGACCGCAGGACCCCTGTTCAATCCTGTACCACTCCTTAGCTCTATAAGGTTCTCCCCGTTTCAAGCGTCCAGTCACATAGGTCACTACTGTTCTCCCTCCAGACCAAAACTGAGACAACTCTGAGGTCTTTAACTTTCTTTTCACAGTTCACTGCTTTCGTACTCTAAGTAGCAACCGCTTTCACCGGTGTTTCCCCGTGAAAGTAACTCCCCTAAGCCTCTGAAACGAACGTCTACTGAAGTTCAGCAAACATACTCGAACGATTAAAATATTCCCAGGTCTAGCAGTAACAACTTCTTCAATTCTCACTGTCGGAGCCTTACAACAATTTCGAAACGCAAAGGATGGGTACTGAGGAGCAAAAATAAAAGATTACCGTAATCAACCCCCAAGGCCAGCAGTTAAAAAAAAACAGATCTGAAACTTAACAAACTCCCAGTCAAACGGTGAAATGTTAGGAACGTCTGTGGCTGGCGAAAAGTAAACTGCACTCCGAAATAACAACAACGGGACGAGGATTTGGGTTTGTTTGTTTTTTTTCAAATTGGAATTCACAAAGTTATTGTCTCCGCTGCTGCTCGGAGCGCGCGCACACACACATACACACACACACACACACACACACACACACACAAACCCCAGATAATTCCGCATTCTTATTGGAAAAAAAAAAAAAAACCACTCCGACGGAGCGTCTCTAAGTGCACAAAGAGCCAGAAAAAAAGCGCTTTCGGTGCAGTCCATCACTAGGGAAGGGCGCCGTCCTCTCCCCACCTTTCTCCTCTTCCTCCTCCTCCTCGTCGTCGTCCTCGTCCTCCTCCTCGCTCTCCTCCCGCGGGCCGGGCATGTCGGGCTCCTTCTCGGACGCGGGCTGGGCGGGGGCCGCCTCTCCCTCCGCGGCTGTGCCCGAGGAGGACATACTGTGGACCTGCGGGCGCGGGGCACACCACATCCCGCGGCTCGGACTCCCCTCGCCCCACCGTGCGCAGCCCCGGGGGCCCGCGGGGAGCCCCGACCTCAAAGTTTGCCTCCCCGCGCGCCCGGGACGGCGGCGCGCTCTCCCCGGGGCGGCCTCCCCTCAGGCCCCGCGGCCGCCGCGCGCCCCGAGGCGGGAAAGCGCGGGCGCCGCGCCGCCGTCCCTCCCGCCGCCGGCCGCCCCGCGTCCCTCCCCGCCCCCGCCCCAGGCCGCCGTCCGAACGGCCGCGGAGGGGCGCGCGGGGCCTCCCCTCGGCCGACGCGGCCCTCACCGCGGGTCCCGGCGGCCGCGGGCCTGGCGCGCGAGGGCACGAAGAGGCTCCCGGAGGCGGCGACGGGCGCCGAGGAGGACGCGCACGGGCCGCTCGCTGGCGTGACGCTCGCGCCGCGCGCTCGGCTGCCCCGAATCAACAAGATTTTCAAAATGGCGGTTCGGGAGGGAAAGCGGGAATGCGGCGGCCAATCAGGGCCGCGAGCCGGGCGCTGGCGCGCGCGGGCCGGGGGGCGGGGCGGCCGGGCGCCGCCGAGG